>CALNHX010011638.1:0-30619 GCA_940337035.1 Agriotes lineatus
GTTCCAGTACCGTATAGTTTTTCATTATTTGCCACCGTTATTTCTTTGTTGCTTGTTTTTGTAAAATTCTGTAGCCAATCTTTCCTCATGGCCATATGCGTTGTGGCCCCCGAATCTACACACCATTCGTGATCACCAGTCGTTGCTGAAAGTGCGGTAAGAAGTGACCAATCCTTTTTGTTTGTTTCTGACGCTGCAACATTCACTTTCTGCTGCTCTTTGAGCTTTGGACAGTTATACTTTTTATGCCCAATTTCATTACAGTTGAAGCATTTCCAGTTTTTCTTCTTATTATATGATGCTACACCGCTTTTCTTATTACCCTTATATTTAGTCGCGAATGCTGCATCCCTTGACTGCTTTTCTTTGTCACTGTCTCGCCTGATGTCGTCTTGAAGTAACTTATTCTTCACTAAATCGCTTGTTATTGAAACACCGGATGCTTCTAAAGCCATTACCATAGGATCATAGTGATTTGGCAGTCCCGCCAGCATAATTACTCCAATAAACTCCTCTTCTATTCGTACTACTGATGTCTGCTAATTTCTGCGACGACATAATTTCTGTAATATAATCTCCCATGCTCTCAAAGTTTGCAAGCTCTATTCCTAATAGATTCTTAAACAACCCAAGTCGTCTAGTAAGACCTCTATCTTCATATGCTTTGCTGAGATTGTCCCAAGCCTCTTGTGCCGTTTTTGCGGAAACTACATGCATGTGGCAGTGCGTTTTTACATTGAGGCAAATTGTAGCGATCGCCCGCTGGTCTTTCTTTTTGTCAACCGCCGTAGAAGTTTCGCCTGCAGCTGGTGCCTCTCTTTCTACTCAGTCCCAAAGATCCATGCCAATCAGTGTCATTTTTAGCATAAATTTCCAAGTACTGTAATTGCTCATACCATCTAACTTAGGCTCGATACTCGGAATCCCGTCTAAATGTCCACTTGTTGCGTTCCCCATTATTGTATTTCTTTAACCTAAAAACTGCACCAGTTACTTGTTGCACTAACACTGATTTATTAGTCCGTAATTACACGTTCTGGACCCGTAACCTATTAGCAATTAAATAATGGAGCAGTTTTAATTGGTCTTTATTACATTATTAGAACATAACTACACACTTGTGCACGCTATCAACCGCAACCAACAACGGTCGTGACCTACTTATATGCTAACAGCTGTTGAGTTATTACAACGTTACAACTGCACATGCTAGGTGGCAGCAGGTATCGGAGAATTATGGTAGAACAAATAGAAATTAACATGACAACAATCTGAAGATTTATAATGTGAGTTCTAATAATGGTAATGTAATTTTATTCGCAAACGTCATAAAAGTGACAACTTATGTGTCTTTATTGACAAGGTAAAAGTGTCACTTTATCTGATTAAGCAACTTTTGCGTACTTTATGTGCCTAATCACATAAAATCGTTGCTCTCTTTCTTTCTTTCTATGTTGGTTCGCTATCTCCTCCGAAGGCTGATGGCTTAAAATTTTGCAAATTTTTAGACTTAGATCGTAGGCCGGTTTTTATTTTCAAAAAGAGTACGAAAAAGTTTTAATTTAATTAAATCCTTTAAGCAGCGGAGCGGAGCATCTGTCGCCGTGGGTTATGGTGTGACAGCTGCTTTGGCGGCCGTGTGCTATTAGGTCGGGTGATTCAGTATGTTCATATATCATTATAGTAGCGCGGTATTTAAACTACCGAGGTTGGCGCAGGGGTAGAGTGCTTGCCAGTCACGCGGGTGGCCCGGGTTCGATTCCCGGCTGACGCATCCTTTTTTTTTTAACTTTATCTGAATATGTTTGCGGATATAATAGTATATGTTATTCGGAGTAAAAGTGACTAAGTGGCTTAGCTGAATTATTTGCCTCACTAACGTTCGGCTAAATAAACTTCAGCTTCGTCACATAAAGTATCACATTTACTCCTAATTACATAATCTACTATTTTCTGCTCCTATCTTTAAAACTCATCATCATCATCATCATCATCATCACTGGTGCTACAGCCCTGTAAGGGCCTCGACCTTCTCAATCGTCTTCCGCCATTCCTGTCGATTTTGTGCTCTTGTCTTCCAGTTGGGGACACCGATAGTTCTTGCATCTTGTTTTACACCGTCAACCCACCTAAGCCTTGGCCTGCCTTGTTTTCTACTCCCTACCGCTTCAATACTGAACACTTTTTTTATAGGGTTCATATCATTAGTTTGGACCACATGTCCTGCCCAGCGCAATCGGTTCAGTTTGACAACCGTAACAATGTCTCTTCCATTGACTTTATTCTTGTACAGGTTATATAATTCAAAATTGTATCTGCGCCTCCATGATCCATTTTCATGTACCGGTCCAAAAATTTTACGTAGTACTTCTCGTTCAAAGATGTGTAGGGAGTTCTCATCCGCTTTGGAGTCTTTAAAATGCCATTTATGGTATATGTTTCCATGACACTAAGTAATCTTTTAAACACACCTTCACAAGCCGTGGGTTCGTACGTTTTAGTCACGGACTGAACTTTTTAATGGCAAAAATCAAGTTAGTTTTCAACTTCCAACAGTCAACTTTGACGTTTGTCAAGCATAATTTAACCTAACATAATTTTCAAAATCTTAATGAAATAATGTTATATTGTCTAAATTTGTGGTCTCTCACTATTCTAACTTCTATTTCCTTATCACTGTCACTATTTTGAGTTATTACTGCTCCAAGGTGCATAAAATAGTCATTGTGATTAGTGATGGGCATAACCGGACAATTTTCATAACCGAATTATTTGCATTCGAATCATATTAATAACCGATTGATTATTTGAATAATCATTAGAATCAATTTTGGCTCTCGATTCGTTTCGATTAAGTCAGCCGGTTTGCCGGTTGGCAGTTCACCGTCATCTGCATCGGCATCGTAACTTGCAGATAGCAGAGGAACTCAGTTAATCGTTAATTATAATAATTGTATAAATGATTTTTATTTGATTTCTAAGGAGTTTAAACCATTAAGAATAGCTATAGCAATACTAATCATAAAGAAATTATAAATACGCGAATACAAAGTATCTATTGAATCTATTTTTAGTTCCTAAAATTCTCTAGTAGGCACCCTTCCCTTTTCGCTTGCACATCATACCGGTATATTTTAGAATCCATAATTTATCTACGTTCAGCCTTCCGCGGTTCTAAGGACGCACACTTAAAATTTTCAACATCGAAATCCACTTCTTGTCCCGACTGCTCCGTTATTAAAAATTAAATATAAATCTGTTACGATATTGGAAAATCTTATTTAGCTTTCTGTTTATCCCTTATTAGGCATAATCAACCGCATTTCGAAGCAAAAATTTAGGCCGTTATAAATTAATACCAACACAGCTTCGGCAAATCTGATACTGAGCAGAACGTTATCTTTAATAGGAACGGCCCCATAAATTTAACTCGTCGACTGGGAGTCTCAAATGTCTTAATAACATCAACAAGCAGCGGCGAGCTCACTTGGGTCAATAAAGTACATACGTAGAAAAGGTTATATGAGTTATGAATGATGTTTTATTTACAGAATTTCGATCACTTGCAGGTCGCTGAGATGCGGCACGTAGTACGTATCAGGATGAGGTTATTTTTCATCCGAATACTTGGAACGAAAACCGAGTTACACAGGTTATTTCAATAACCGGTTATTTTTGATTCGAATAAGCCCATCACTAATTGTGATCATACCTCACAGTGAAAGGTTTGTCAAAAGAATACTCTGGAAGGCTGTAGTCTGAGCCCATTTTTAGGATGGGGTTGCCTTCGCCCACTTCCTGTATCCATTTGTGTCCACAGCGTTCCTGGTTGGTGTTCCAGTTTCCGGTGGTTTTCATTCTGTATGCTCCAATCTGGGCTTCCCCTTTTAGATATATGTCTAGAGGTGTTAGTCCCAAGAGAGCTTTCATAGATGCTGTTGGAGTGCTATTCATAACTCCACAGATACACAAACAAGCCAGTCTCTGTATCCTGGATACTTTTTTGATTACTGTTTTTTGTTCTGCCTTTGGCCACCATACCAAGGTGCCATAAAATATCACGGGTCTGACTACTGTTATATAGTACCAATGAACCATCATTGGTTTCAGTCCCCATGTTTTACCAAACATGGGTTTACCCATCATGAGGGCCATTTTTGCTTTGTTTGCTGTTTTATTTAGGTGTGCATTCCAGTTTGGTTTTGCATCTAGGGTAATACCCAGATATTTAATTTCCTTGCCAACCTGAATTCTTTCACCAAAGATTGTGAGGTTATTGAAGGCCTCTACATTTCTTTTCTTAGTGAAAGGTATTATAGATGTTTTGCTTGGGTTTACCTTGAGGTTTTCCCTATTGCACCATCCCTGAGTAATGTGCAGTGCCCTTTCCATGAGGGCCGCAATGATGGTTGGATACTTGCCCCTTATAAGAATGACTATGTCATCTGCATAGCCTTGGGTGTAGAACCCTTCATCATTGAGTGTCTGTAGGAGATCGTTTACTAACATGTTCCACAGTAGTGGGGATAGAACACCCCCTTGTGGACAACCTCTGAAAGCACGTACCTTGAGCGATTCTTCTCCCAAATCGGCCTGTATCTGGCGTCCCTCTAACATGGTTTTTATCCATCTGTTTGTGATGTCCTCAACGCCATGTCTTAGGGTTGCAGTCATTATTGATTCGAAGGAGGTATTATCAAATGCTCTCTCTATGTCCAAGAAAGCAGCTAGAGCTATTTCCTTGTTGGTTATCGACACTTCTACCCTACTGCGTAGGTTGTGAAGTGCCGATGCGCATGATTTTCCTAGTTGATATGCATATTGGCTACGATGTATGGGATTGCCTTTCAAGGCCCCATCTCGTATGTGACTGTCTACCAGTTTTTCTATAGTCTTTAGACAGAAAGGCATTAGGCTAATCGGTCTGTATGCCTTTGGCAGGGTGTACGATGTTCGCCCTGGTTTGGGAATGAAGACGACCTTGATCGGTCTCCACGCCAGTGGCAAGTAGTTTTCCGCTAGGCATAAGCGAAAGATCTTAATTAGGATCGGTACCAGAAGGTCTATTCCCCGTTGCAGTAGAGCGGGGAAGATTCCATCTGGTCCGGGCGATTTATAAGGTTAGAAGGATTTTACAGCTTGTATGACTGATCACTTCCCTAGCTACCTTTCACTCGTCCCTCGCAGGCCTCTTTGAGAAGTTGTTTTATTTAAATGCATGTGTATTTCTTGTTGGTAGCGTTTTCTTTTGTCCGGGTCTTGTAGTTGCTCAACATCATATTTTATTTGTTTCATTTTGCCGTGCCGTGAGTCTGTTTTTATCTCCTGATTTAATGTCACTCTCACAAGGTAGTGGTCTGAATCTGCGTCAGCTTCTCAATAGCTCCTTGCATTTGTGATGCACCTCGCATGTTGAGATTCTATTAATATATGATCAACTTGATTGACAGTTTGCCTATTTGGCGCCACCCATGTCCGTTTATATATTTCCTTATGCTCAAACTGCGTGGCACTTATAGTTATAACCATGTTTTTGTCTGTAGCGAAGTCTATTAGTCTTTTCCCATTATTGTTTGTGTCGTAGTGTTTACCGAAACATCCAATTGTTGGTCTGTAAATTGTTTCTTTGTCTATCTTTGCATTACAGTCACCCATTGCTATTTTAATATCACAATTTGAGAGCCCGTTGTATTCTCGTTCTAATTGTTCGTAGAAAATTTCTTTTTTCTCCTCTTCTTTTTCCTCTGTTGGCGAGTGACATTTATTATACTTAATTTTCTGCGTCTACCTTTTATTCTTATGTAAGATAACTTACTTACTTAATCCTAATGTCTCTCTACCCTTTCGGGTGTAAGACATGGGTGGCGTTGAGTTATTATCTAGGTTCTTGTTTCCAAATTTCTTTCCAGGCTTTCCTGTCTTGCGCACTTTGCTTCACTTCGTTCCACTGTACGTCTCTCCTTTCTGCTGCTTCCCTTATTACTTCTAACCATGTTCTTCTGGGTCTTCCCCTCATTTTCTTTCTCATGGGTTTGGCTTCTGCTACTTGTTTGACTATTTTATCGTCTTCTCTTCTTGTGACATGTCCATACCATCTTAGGTTTCCTTCTTCAATTGATTGTAGTACCGGCTTTGTTTTTTAAGTTTTTCCTGAAGGTTGAGTTCTTAATTTTGTCTATCTTTGTTTTTCCCTCGATTTTCCTGAGAAACCTCATTTCCGCACTTTGGATTCTGCTTTTCTCGCTTTGTGTGAGCGACCATGTTTCGGAACCGTAGGTAAGGATCGGTGTTGCTATTTTTTTTAAATACTTCTGTTTTAGCCGATTTTGGGATTTGTTTTTTCGCCAAGAATTTGCTCTTTATCGCATTAAATAGCCTTCCTGCTGATGCTGTTCTTTCCTTTACTTCTTCATCTAGTCTCCCGTCCTGCGTTATTGTCGAGCCAAGGTATTTGAAGCTTGGTACCTGTTCTAGTTGTATTTCTCCTATCTTTATTTCATGCTTTTTGTCTTTCCTACTGGCTATCATCGTTTTAATTTTTTGTTTATTTATTGTCATATTGAAAGTTTCTAAGTTGTTTTTATATTTTTCTAAGTTCTTGTTGAGCGTTTTTTCGTCTTTTGCTACTACTACCATATCATCTGCGTATAGGAGTTCTGAGATTTGTATATTCTCCATTTTCCAGTAGCCCACTGGGTTAGGTATTACCTCCCTTTTCGCTTCTTTAGCCCCTTCATCTAACACTAAGGTAAATAGCACTAATAGCAGAGGGCTTAGTATGCAACCTTGTCTTACACTTTTAGTAGTTTCAAACATTTGTGATCTGTCTTGCCTGACCCTTGCGAAATTTTTGGTCTGTGAGTATAATGCCTTGACACCCTTAATCAGTTTTTCTTCTACTCCTCATTTTTCTAATATTCTCCAAATGTCTTCTCTGTTAACTTTATCAAAGTCGATGAAACAAAGGTGTACCTCTCCGTCTTCTCTGATGGCTTTTTCTATTATTTGTCGGATTATAAATATTGCATCCGTTGTACCTCTGTTCTTCCTAAATCCCTGCTGCGTGTCTTCGATAGTTTCTTCTAAACTTTCTTTAATCTGTTCTCTAAAATCCTTGCGTATAGTTTGCCTACTGTACTTAGTAGCGTAATACCCCTATAGTTATTACAGTTCTTCCTATCCCCTTTCTTGTATATTGGGGTTATTATCCCGATTTTCCAGGCTTCTGGAGCTTCCCCATTGTTCATTACCTTGTTCATTAGGATTTTTAATATTTCAAGTATTTGCGCTTCTCTTGCCTTTATCATGTCTCTAGTTAGCTCATCATATCCTGGCGCTTTGCCTATTTTCATTTTCTTTATTGCCTCTTCAATTTCTTCCTTAGTTATGTCTTGTTCTGATGTTTGCCTTACTATTTCTGTAGGGTTATTGCTTTCCCGCGTATTTTCTTCCGTGTTTATGTCATCTGCACCCTCTAATAAGTCCCTAAAATAGCGTCTCCATCTCTCCATTATTTCTTGCTCCTCTGTGATTATTTTATCTTCTTCGTCTTTGATGTTCAAGAGTGTGCCTCCTGTGCTTTTCCTTGCATTTTTTATTGCCCCGAAGAAAAGCTTTTGGTTTTCGTTATATGCCTTTTCCATTTTTTTCTCCAAATTTTACCCAGGCTTTTTGTTTTTCTTCTTTCACTAATCTTTTGACCTCTCCTCTCTCTCTTTTATAGCGATCATAATTGGTTTGCGTTCTTGTGCTTAAATATTTTTTCCAACTTAATTTTTTTTCTTAATAGCTTCTTTGACCTCCTTAGTCCACCAGTGTGTTTTTTTTGTCTGAGTATTTACTATCTTTGTAGTTCCACATATCTCTTTTGCTGTGCTTAGAATAGCTTCTTTCAATATAGTCCATATCTCCTCAGTAGTACCGTGTGTTGGAATGTTTTTACACTTTTGTTCTAGTTTATCTTGGTATCTGATTTTGTATTGGTTCTCTCTTAGTTTGTGACATCTAATCTTTCTGTTTATATCTTTCTTTTCCTGTCTTTAATAGTTCTATCGCTACCCATGTCTAATTTCATCACTAGTAGGTAGTGGTCGCTTCCAATTTCCGCGCCTCTTTTAACTTTTACGTCTCTGACTTTGTTCCACCTATTTTTACTAACCAGGAAATAATCTATTATAGATCTTTCGTTTCTATTTTTGACTTCCCTTGTGATTTTATGGATTTCTTTATACTGGAAATGGGAGTTGGTAATTACTAGTTCATTGTCCAGACACAAATTTATTATTCTTTATCCGTTTGAGTTCTTTATTTTTTCACCTTGTTTTATCTTATGTAAGATAAAATAATATTATTTATTTTGAAAAGAACTCCCAAAGCGGACTACTAGTGAAATTTTTTTTCGAGCAACATAATGGTGAAACAATTACAAATATTGAGAGTTATATGTGGTTTAATGGAGGTGGAGGGAAAAATAGACTAGGAACAAGCTTCTTTGCAAAAGAGGACCTAAATAGTTGAGTAGGGGACTATAAAATGGTAAATGAGAGGATGAGCCTGATAAGACTAAAAGGAAAACATAAAAAGATTACTGTAGTAAACGTTCATACACCTACTGAAGAAGCAGATGATGAATTGAAGCAACAATTTTACGAAGAACTGAAAGAGATATATGAGAAAATCCTAAGCTTTGGCATTAAAATAGTGATAGCTGATATGAATGCCGAAGTACGAAAAGAAGAAAGGAACGTGCAAATAACAGAGAGACAGCCTTCATGAAGCAATAAAGAACAATGGTCAAAGAGTAATACATTTTGCTGAGAGCAAAATGGTAGTGAAGGCTACTTTACTAATGCAAAATAACGTACGTAAAGGAACATGGAAAAGTCAGGATGGGAGAATCCTGAATCAAATAGATCATCTAATAATTGAAAAGATTCATGCAAATTCTATCAAAAACGTTAGAACTTGTCGAGGGGCAGATTTTGATTCAGACCATCGTAGATTAATGGAGAAAAAGGGTAATACAAGAATGAGAACGACAAGCAATGTAGAAGCCCTACAAATTGAGGAAGTAAGAAGTAATTATTCCCAAACAATTGTAGAATAGTTATTTTTTGCATAGTGATCACGAAATTCGTCTTTTTTAAATGAAAAATCGTGAAGAAAATATCACTTCTTTTAATGAAAAATTATTAAAAAAATAATTTTTTTTAACTGAAATAGTGAATTGTCAATTTGACAGTTGTAACTTCCGAAGTCTTTTTCAAGTAAATTTCGAGTTACAAGAGATCACTATGCAAAAAAACTAGGTGTACATTGCGTTTTGAAAGTCCCTTTTTTTACGAGTGCTTATGCATGAAAAAAAGTATGACTTTCAAAACTAGTTATACAAAACTGCAAATTCGCTCTCGTTAATCAAGCAAATGAATGGAAAAAATGGACTTTCAAACCGTTTGTACACACAGTTTTTTCCGTAGTGATCTCTTGTAACTCGAAATTTAATCAAAAATGACTTCAGAATTTACAACTGTCAAATTGACAGTTCACAATTTCAATAAAATAGTTAAAAGTGTACTTTTTTGCATGATAGAACGATTTTACTTAGTTACTGCGTTATCCCCAAACTTGTCCGCAAGTGCGCTAGAACAAATTTTCCGCAAACTACAGTGGCACAACATGGGTCTGCTCATACAAGGGAAGAGAATAACAAACTTAAGATTTGCCGACGACGTGGTACTTCTCGCAGAAACTAGAAAAGACTTGGAAACCATGCTACGGAATATTCACAACAAGAGTTTAGAATCGGGCCTAGCAATAAACTTTGAAAAAACGTATGCTATAACAAATAGAAATGCCAATAACTTAAGAGTAGACGATCAACTCATAAATTACGTAAACGAAGTAATATATTTAGGTCAGATTATGACATTTACCAACAAAATGGAAAGGGACGTTGATAGAAGAATCACAGCAGGATGGAGAGCTTACTGGTCACTGAAACATATCTTTAAAAATAACATCCCAGTGTATCTAAAAAGGAAGATGTTTAACAGTTGTGTAATACCTTGTGTAACATATGGTGCCCAAACGTGGTCCCTCAATAAAAACCTTCAACAAAGACTTAGAATACCTAATGCAAACAAAAATGGAAAGATCCATGCTCAATACTAAACAAATAGACAAAATTCTGATAACAGAGATCAGGAGAAGAACACACACAGAAGACGTAGTTGAAAAACGTAGAAGTTTAAAATAGAACTGGGCCGGCCATATATCAAGAATGGCAGATGAAAGATGGACACAACTGTTAACGGATTGAAAACCCTCCAGCGATCGAAAACAGGGAAGACCCTCAACCAGATGGATAGATGACATTTTAAAAAATGGAGGTGCGGATTGGAGACAAATTGCTGAAAACCTGAAAATCTGGAAGAGAATGGGGGAGGCCTTTGCCCGCAACTGGAATGGATAGGCTTAATATAAATACTTATAATATACCGCGTTTGTTGCCAAATCAGTAAGTTTACCGTTACCGCTCTAGAACGGTACCTAAGTAAAAATTCAAGGTTAGCAGGTTAGGTTTTGCGTCAGATTTGACAAAACCTAACCTCGAATTTGACGTAGACTTACAGTGCCACCAACATATTATTCTGTAATAATATCACATTTTACTGACGTTTGAAGAAAAATACATCTATCGTGCAAACGTTATAAGCATAAGCATCACGAATGTTAGGGAATTATCGATCTCGGACAATAATTGGAGTCGTCGCTTCGTTCCTCCTCCGAACAATTGTCTTCGATCGGTAAAATGTCCTTACCGTTCTTAATACTTAATATACTATTCTTTACGATTTTTCGTTAAAAAAGACAACTTTCGTGATCACTATGTAAAAAACTTACCAGAGCAAACTGTAATACAAAATGAATGGATAGCAATAAAAAAAAATGGCAAAGCAAACAGCAAAGAAAAAGCTAGTTTAACGCAGAATGCGAGAAATTGTTACAAGAAAGAAAAAATGCAAGATTAAAAATATTACAAGAGCAGAATCTGGAGGATGTCAAGGTAGATCAGTAATAGTCAGAAAGAGAAAGGGGAACTGACTGCAGAGGAAAATGTGGGTAAATCATTTTAGCAAAATCATAACAACTAACAACTCAAGACTCCAAAGAAAAAGGTCTAGTAGAACAAAGACGGAAAGAAGGGAAGGAATTTGAGGAACAAGACAATAAATGCGATGAGAAACAGTAAAAGTCCTGGCTCAGATGATTTGCAACTAGAACTCTTTAAAGTTGAAAGCATAACTTTAAAAGAACAAATTCATGAGCTTATAGTCAAAGTATGGAATTACAAAGTAATGCCGTATGAGTGGTTACATAATACTAATCCACTTATAACGAATTTAAATATTATATACTGTTTGAGGCTTTCGCGGTTACTCGAATGATTCTTCTTAACATAGAATTTCGGCTTAGACCGTGTAGTATTTGTAGACGAACAACCAGCATTCTCTGGCTTAATGTGCTTAATTCTGGCAAATACTCTGGTGTGCTCAGATTCTAAAGTGTGCCCATTTGTAAACGTATGCTCAGCTGCGGCTGATTTTGTGATGCTTTTGTGTTTGCAATCGCCTTTATGTTCTTGAAGTCTATATAGGCTACCTCACTACTTCCCGAGAGTGATACGTGAAGCCATAGAAATAGAAAAACATCCACATAATATAAACAGGGAAGATGGCTTTCAGCTTAGTAAAACGTGGACCCCTGTGATACATGATCTAAAGCATTACCACCACTGTGCGTCATACGGCCACGCCCCACGGATTATGTTGCACTCGAATGACCAATCAGCGTTACGCCACTCCAAGCGCCTGGCACAGAGGACTATAAATAGCTCCACACCGACCTTCAGTTCTTAGTGCGACTTTCACTCTGATGATGCAAGCTGCATGTCTTGCGAAACGTTAGTGAATATGGGTGCGCAAACAGCAAAACAGCCAAATCTGCCTAAGTATCTTGGTTCTCAAGATACTCAAACAACTCGAGCCAGCAAAGAGCATGGCCATCGCACAGGTTTTTGCTAGAGTTCACAAGGTGCAAGGCACATTAAGCCAGAGAATGCTGGTTGTTCATCTACAAATACTACACGGTCTAAGCCGAAATTTTATGTTAAGAAGAATTTAAACATTTTTTAGGCGAAAAGCGAGGCTGGTAGATCCAAATCATATTTTGAATATTATTCAGTTTTAGAATCCGCAGCTTTGCTCCAATTTAACCGACCTTATATCTCTTATCGTTTTCTCGCTGGTTGTATGTATTTAGTACAAATATGTCTGTGTATGACCGTAAAAAAAAGACAATATATTACATTTGAATTTCCTGATGAGTATTTCGTGGCTAAACTTTAATATAGCGTCCCTAGTCTTCGCGCAAGCGCAATGGTTCTGCAAGGCAGCGGCTCTCAACCAGTTGTTTGAACGGATCAGAACTGGCAAAGTACTAGTGAAAGGGATTTTGCGACGGCCAGTTCCGAACGGCTAAAATGTAGCATAAATGACTGCATCATGCGCAGGAGCTATAATTTTAGGTTAGCTGCAGTTTAAGATTTGTGTGTAGGTAGTACACAATGTTCTATTATTTGTTTGAAAACGCTTGCGCGGCAAACGTCAAACTCAGTGGGCACGCTATACTGAAGTTTTCCCTATTTCTTTTATCCATAGCTTAAAATCTAGTTTCCTTTATGCGCAGATTCTGTAAATGTCAAAATGTACCAGTGGGCATGTTTTAATACAAAATTTCTAATTTTTTTCTTAAAATTGCGAAAACAATATTGTGGTTGCCTGGTATGCAGGTTTGTATTCATTACAAAGGTAGTGGCAATAAAAATAAAGGCGTAACATTACTGTTTTATCATTCATTTTTAGTTTTAGTTACATAAATACATTTGTTAGTAGTTTATTAAATTTTTTACTCTTGTCATCACCAGTAATAATACTGTAAAACTGAAAAATCAGATGGGAATTTTTAATATTGGAAGAATGTTCCATCTCTGTCTTGTCTGCAGTATCCAGCATTAGTCTGTGGAGAATGATGCGAGGAATTCATCAATTTCACATGACTGGGATGCTCTCTTTGAGTAATTCCTCCAATCAAAACTGGATGGCTCTGAAAATAATTAAGTTAATATAATGGCACGAAAGATTCCAGAAGTTTAAAAACCTTACATCATTATATCTTTCCATCTTTACTCCTTTCACCACACCAGTAAAACTAACATCAGGACCTTTGGCATCCCTCTCGGGCTTAAGATCTCTTGAATTCCTCAACCTCCTCCATGTGTTCATACCCAAAGTTTCTGCTTGCAAATATGGATCCACTTTATCAGGAAATGATTCTTCACTGTGGTTGTAAGGAGATGCCAGCACAAAATCGAGTTCATCTTGCGGTATAAGTCCACTAGAACGTAGAACAGTTTAGCAAGTTTTAAATTTGAACCATTTGTAATAGCTGAAATAACTTTACCTAAATGGTTTAAAATGAGCATATCGCCTGACACTGGCAAGAGTCTGGTGAGCAAACATACGCTCGAAAGGAGTCAACCCGCTAGACCAGTTTCCACCTTTCTTACTGCTCGGCCTCACCAACGGAAAGGGCTTGGTGATGGCCCCTTCCGTGCTCACATAGGGAAGATATGCTCTGTTCCGAATTCGCTTAATCATGCTGATAAATGAAAGCAACAGACTGATTACAAAAATATTGACTAAACTAAAAATGCACAAAATTCATTCCTGTCATTAAATAAAGAAATTGGTGGTCACTGTTGCTAGGAAACTAATCAATAAATACAAAATTAATTATGTTGTGTCACAAATTATTGATCTAAAAAAACATCTTTGTGCAAAATTATAAATGTATAATATATAAAATCAGAAGCAGTTCTGGCTCTGTAGTTTGGTTTAAGTATGGATATTTATGATGAGGAGTTTAACAGAAATATGCTGCTTGCTAAAGGGATGATTGCGAGGGTTCCACGACAGAAGGGTGAGATGTTACATTTATATTTTTGGTTATAAAAATGAAGTTTATGATGACAGGTAATTACTCATAGAGAAAAATTGCTAAATTGGAAATTCAGTAAAAAGCTTTATTACTTTTTGGAAAAGAGGTTAAATATATTAAGTTTTTAATTCTTTAAATTAGATATTGCATGAGTTTTGTAGATTTTACAAGTACCTAATAAAGGTTATGACATTGAATAACTAAACGATAATTACTTACAATAAAATATACAAAACTAAGTTTCAAATAATTGGTACGAACTAAAATTGAACATAATTATTTGACGTTATTTACCTTTAAAAATAAATGGTAAGAATCTAGTTTAGCGACCAACTCCGATCGACATGTGCTATACACCATTCGACGCGTCTCGTCGAGCTGAACAATATTGATGCTGGGGACATTCGGGGCAGACCAATGGTTACTGAGATACAGCACTATAAAGTTTTTTCTAATAAAATTTTTCTCGTGGAAAACACTCTGGGGCCTTCGGTGGGGCGCCGCACAGCGTACCTCACCGAAGGCTAATAACAAGTCACACTGCGCGCCATCTAACCTAACCTTACCTAACGTAACCTAAACTAACCTAACCTAACCTAATCTAACCTAACCTCACCCAACCGAACCCAACCCAAACCAATTCAACTAAACCCTACCCAACCCAACACACATGATTTAACATAAAGACATTTTAAAGCGAACGCGCCATAGACTTAGTGTGGGACATTTTAATCTTTACTGTGCTGTATCTCAGTAACCGTTGGTCTGCCCCGAATGTCCCCAGCAGCAATACTGTTCAGCTCGGCGAGACGCGTCGAATGGTGTATAGCACATGTCGATTGGAGTTGGTCGCTAAACTAGATTCAAGCCAAATAAATTGATGAAGAGGCAGAATAGTAAAGCATAATAATAGAGATTACTATACAGGGTTATTTAAGTTTGCGGCTCAACGTAGGGATTTTGAAAACGATAAGAGATATAAGGTCGGTTAAATTGGAGCAAAGCTGCGGATTCTAAAACTGAATAATATTCAAAATATGATTTGGATCTACCACCCTCGCTTTTCGAGTTATGCCTAAACAATATTTACATTTTTCTTAACATAAAATTTCGGCTTAGACCGCGTAGTATTTGTAGATGAACACCCAGCATTCTCTGACTTAATGTGCCTTGCACCTTGTGAACTCTAGCAAAAACCTGCGCGATGGCCATGCTCTTTGCTGGCTCGAGAACGAAGATACTTAGGCAGATTTGGCCTTTTTACTGTTTGTGCATTCATATTCACTAACGTTTCGCAAGACCTTGCAGCTTGCAACATCAAAGTGAAAGTCGCACTAATAGCCCAGTCAACAAAGGAAATATAAAAAAAATAAATCGGAAAGTTTTGAAATTTGGTGAGGATGTTTAATTGGGCGTACTATTCAGGGTCGTAGCTACCACCGGGGCAACCGGGGCAGTGCCCCGGGGCCCCCGAAGACGGAGGAAGTTTTTTACGAAATTGTCTTTAAAACGTTTTGAACTAAACTTAGCCTGTTTAAACGTTAAATACAGTTTTATATTAAACTCAATGTGAAGTAAATATGTGTTTTGTCTGTTTTAAATGCCCATTCTTCTATCTTAACAGAAAAAACACCAAATAGTAACCCTATTAAAAAAGTCTTACTAAATGAAAGTGATGTAGAGGTAAAGGGGAAGATAACATGGGGGCCCCATAATTATTTGTTGCCCCAGGGCCCCCAAGCCTGTAGCTACGGCCCTGGTACTATTGAATATATAAAAAGTTCCGAAAAATTCAAGGTGAGCCGGCGCCGCCATCTTGGAATGAAGGTACAGTTTTATAGTTTTTTACAAATATCCTATGAAATATCAACTTTATCACAAAAACTGATCTTACAAAAATGAAAGAGCATTCAATTTCCCACAACAACGCACAACTCATTTTTTTTGTCAGTGGAATAGTTTCCTCGTAAATGGCCAGCGAACGATGCACGGATCGATAAATCGCTCTAAACGCGGGCAGTGGGATGACGTTATTCAAATTTCTGCTCCAAAATGTTTTGTATTTTCGATGGGAATCATTTTTATAGTTCTGTAAGAAAAAAATATTGAAAAATGTATCTTAAATATATCATATACATACTAATAAATTGGTTATTTGTGATTTTTTGTGGGAGTTAGGTGGATGGCGCCGAGTAACCGTCAGCTGCGGCCTCGACCCATTTAAAAACGACGTTTAAATAGGATAAACAAAAGTGCAGTGAAGTTTGAAGGTGATAAATAGTGTAGTGAAGTTTAGTGCACGGCCAGAAGCATTCAGCTTCGAGTGAAAAGTACAGTAAACAAAGATTTTAAGACATTAAACTGGGGAGTAAATAGTTGAAATACGCAATTTTATCATAGCAAGGACACGACCGACGACGTCACGACCTTGTCTGTATGACGTCATGACACGTCACACCACCATAAAACAGAACCGTAAACAATCTAAAGGCGGGTATACACTCTACATGCGAGGAAATTTAAACTATAAAAGACATAAGTAAACCGAAAATGGACAGAGAAGAGAGTGGAAAAATTATGCAAAACATGTTAAATGAAATAAAGGAAAACCAACAGGGAATACAAAATGCATTCCAAAACGAACTGCAGAGTACAGTAACTGAACTAAATTCGTGTATGGAAATGATGGGAAGAAGAGTAAACCAAATACACGCCGAAAGGATAGCATTACATAGAAGGCTGGAGTACTTAACGGCGAAATTACAAAGACGCGAAACAGCAGGCAGAAAGACAAAATTAATATACTCAGAACAAATTATGAAACTACAAAAAGAGAAAACTGACGGTATAGTTGACAAAGAATGTATTACGAAATTAGAAGAAATAGGAATTAGACCAAATTTAAGCAAAGGAAAACCACGTTAAGAAATACAGAAACTTGGAAAATCGGAACATGGAACGTTACGCTGACGATACTGTGCTTTTAGCAACTAGTGAAGATGAACTGCAGATTCTGGTAAAGAGCGTAAACCAGAAAAGTATGGAAGCAGGGCTGAAGCTGAATGTTAATAAGACTAAGGTAATGGTAATCAGCAGGAACGAGAATCTAAGAGCAAGCGTAACGGTTAACGGTAAACAACTAGAACAGGTTGCGAATTACAAATATCTGGGATGTTCTATTAATAGTAGCTGGAACAACTCCGCTGAAATCAGAGCAAGAATCGAACAGGCCAGAAACGCCTTTAAAAGAATGAAGAAGGTACTGTGTTCTAGGGATTTAAGTCTGAACTTACAACTACGACTGCTTCGATGCTATGTATTCTCGGTCTTACTTTACGGAGTGGAAGCTTGGACCCTCACTGCATATACTACTAAAAAAATAGAAGCATTTGAGATGTGGTGTTATAGGCGTATTCTTAGAATACCTTGGACAGATAGGGTACGCAACACCACAGTACTAGAGAGATTGCATAAAGACACCGAGATCTTGTCCGTAATAAAAGAGCGTAAATTAGCATACTTAGGCCACGTTATGAGGAATAACAAATACAGAATCCTGCAAAACATTTTACAAGGCAAGATAGAAGGCAAAAGGGGTCCAGGCCGGAGAAGACACTCCTGGCTAAAGAACTTACGGGAGTGGTATGGAGTGAATACTGCTACATTATTCAGGAGAGCAGTCAATAAAGTTCAAATAGCTACGATGATAGCCAACGTTCGAGGAGGACATGGCACGTAAAGAAGAAGAAGAACATAAGGGGATTAAATGGGAAAGAAGAAGAGCTGAAAATAGAATTTATGAAATCAGATCTGAAAATTATGGCAATAACAGAAACAAAAAGAAAAGGCCAGGGAATAATAGAACTAGATCAGGATGTCCTCCTATTTTACAGTGGAGTAAAGGAGCAAGAAAGAGCTGCCGAAGGGGTAGGCTGCCTAATAAACAAAAAGGACGCGGAGGTAGTCAATAAATGGGAGTTCTACTCAGAAAGATTGATGATGTTAGAATTAAAACACCCAGGAAAAGAAATAATAACAGTAATAATTGCATATGAACCTAATGAAAATGAAAAGAAAGAAGAGAAAGATAAATTTTGGGAAGGATTACAGGAATTAACGGAAAACAGTACAGGTCACATAATGATAGTTGGCGACATGAATTGTAGAGTGGGGAATAAAACACAAAATAAAGAACAAGTAGGTACTAGGAAAATATGGAGAAGAGACCTTAAATAATAACGGACGTAGACTTATTGAGTTTTGTATAGATAATGATATGTCAATCACAAATACCTTTTATAAACACAAAGATTCCTAAATACACACGAGCAGTTCCTACCAAAAATGAAAAATCAATAATTGACTACCTACTGTTCCATAGGAATAATAAAAGAAAAGTTAAAGATGTTAGAGTAGAAAGAAGCCATGAAATAGGCAGTGATCACTTCCTACTAGTAGCAACGCTAAAAGGGGAAGAACATTGGAGAGGAAACAACCAAATAAGCAAAAACAGAAAGCATCAAAACGTACAAATTAAAAGAAGAACAAATACGAATACAATACAGCAATCGTATTGAAGAATGGGCGGACGGATATACTGAGACTGAAAACCTTGAAGTGGTATGGATTAATTTTAAAGAATTAATACGAAAAGCAGCAGAAGAAACCTGCGGAAAAACAAAAGAGGTAAAACAACATAGTAAAAAGACTAACTGGTGGAACGAGGAATTAAGAATGGAAACAAAGAAAAAGAAACAATTATGGAAAAAGTACCTAAACACAAAGGAGACAAGTGTGTATGAAGAATATAAGAGACAAAGAAAGAGAGTGAAAGGAATGGTCTCAAGAGCAAAATCACAAAAATGGGAAGAGCTAGGAGTACAACTAGAAAAGAACTATAGAGAAAATCAAAAGCAATTCTTCAGAGCAATAAAAGCAGTGAGGAAAAAGAAAAGAAATCCACTAATACATTTGAAAGACATAGATGGTAAAAT
Source organism: Agriotes lineatus (assembly GCA_940337035.1). NCBI lineage: Eukaryota > Metazoa > Arthropoda > Insecta > Coleoptera > Elateridae > Agriotes > Agriotes lineatus. The sequence goes on from CALNHX010011638.1 coordinate 19,053, forward strand.
GCTAACAAGAGAAGAAGAAATAATAAAAAGATGGAAGGAGTACTTCGAGCAGTTGTTAGGAGGGACTCATCAACAGGTAGCTGGTTTAGAAAGTGTAGAAAACGAGGAACAAATGGAGAACAACGACCAAAATAAAATCACACTAGAAGAGGTTGAGAATGCCATAAGAAAACTAAAGGTGGGCAAGGCAGCAGGTCACGATGGCATCACCCCAGAAATTATAAAGGGAATGGGCCCCAAAGGCAAAAAATTATTGCATAAAGTTATAACTCTAGCATGGAATCATAAAAAGATCCCGAAAGAATGGGAAATTGCTATAATACTCCCTTTCCATAAAAAAGGAGATAGCCATCAGTGTGAAAACTACCAAGGAAACATCGCTATTAAGTGTCCCTTATAAAATATACGAAAGAATTTTAGAACAAAGACTGAGGAAAAGTATAGAACAACAACTTCAAGATTCACAAAGTGGCTTTAGATCGGGTAGAAGTACAAACGACGCAATTTTTGGAGTCAAACAAATTATTGAGAAAACCATAAGACATAAAAATGAACTATATATCTGCTTTATAGATTTGGTCAAAGCGTTCGACACTGTCCCTAGAAAACTCATATGGGAAGTATTAAGGAAAGAAGGAATAAACAGCGAACTAATAATAGCATTAAAGAGTGTTTATAAAAATACTTGGAATTACATAAGAACAGGAAATATGAAGTCGGAATTATTCAAAACATGGGAAGGAGTTAGACAGGGAGGTGTTCTTAGCCCCCTGCTGTTTGTTATTCTGATGGACAGTATAACCAAAGAATGCAGAAATAAAGTAAAGAAAGTGTTGGTGGGATATAGTAATATGGAACCGATCTGGGCATCAGAATTTCTCTTTGCAGACGACTTGACCATAATAGCCAAATCAGAAATAGATCTACAAAGACATTTGAATATATGGAAACAAGCCTTCGAAAACAGAAATATGAACATCAATACTGAAAAAACTGTAGTTATGGCAGTGGGGAAACACCAGAAAAATATAAATATTAAACTGAACGACAAACACATAGAACAAGTTGAAAGCTTTAAATATCTAGGCTCAACAGTGAATTACAATGGTGATATGGACGAAGAGATTAATAGTAGACTGGGAGCAGCAGCACGTCTCTATCATGCAATTAATAAAATAATAATAAATAAAAAAGAAATCTCTAAAGAAACTAAAGTAAGAGTGTACACTAGTATTTACGTACCAATCTTAACCTACAGCAGTGAAGTGTGGATACTCACAAAAAAACAACATGAAAGAATACAAGCGGGTGAAATGAAATTCCTCCGTAGGATTGAGGGAGTGTCAAAAAGAGATAAAATAAGGAACGATGAGATAAGAAGAAGAGTACCGATAAAACCCCTAAAAGAAAAGATAGAAGAAAATCAACTGCGATGGCTTGGACATTTACACAGAATGGGAAAAGAGTGCGAAGTTAAAGCTATATGGGAAGCGAAACCGACAGGCAAGAATCCCCCAGGGAGGCCAATAAAAACTTGGAATGATGAAGTGAGTGCAATACTAAAGATGAGAGGAATTGGATGGGCTGAAGCAAGGAAAATAGCAGATAACAGAAGAGAATGGAGAAAATTATATAGACAAGAAAAAAATGTATAAAAGGGTATAAATAGGTAGTGCAAGAAACTCTCGACACCAATATGGTATAAGAGAAAAGAATAAGAAGAAGAAGTGATTTTTTGTAGTTCAATAATTTTGATTGTTGTTGGGATATATATATATAGGCAACTAAACTCAAAGAGTTATGGCCCAATCCTTGCGGATTATTTCCCTTCACCTAGCTTAGGGTTAGGGGGGAAATATAAAAGAGTGCTGTCTTTAACTGATCTTCTACTGTTATATTCTTGGGTGGGTCTTGGTTGCTTCTGTTACTTCTTTCCATTGTTTTCTGTTACTACACTTTTTTCTCCAGTTCTCTATTCTCATTGTCTTCATATCTTCTAATATGTTCTCTCTCCAGTTACTTTTCGGTCTTCCTCTGTGTTTTTCTTTATCCGGTTTCCACTCTGTTATTTCTTTTATTGCTCTGCCGTCTTCACACCTCATCACATGTCCGAACCATTTTAGTCTCTGAGCCTTGACAAATTTTATGATATCTTCTCCGTTCATTGCTCTTACTATTTCAAAATTCATCCTCCTTCTATATGCTCCTTCTTCTGTTTTTATAGGTCCTAAAATTTTTCTTATAATTTTTCTTTCGAAACGCCTTAGTTCTTCTTCATCCGTTTTTGTAAAAGCCCATGTTTGCATACCATAAGTTACTATTGGTCGTATTAATGTTTTGTATATCCTGATCTTTGATGCGACACTGAGTTGATTGTTGTTTAAGAGCGGTTTATACGAGTAAGTACATCTATTTCCTTTTTGAATTCTTTCCTTTAAGCGTGTCTTTCTCATACATGGTTTCTCTATTATGGATCCAAGGTAATTAAATTTATTCACTTCTTCAAAATTAAACGTTCCTATTTTCAGGTTTTGCAGTCGGTCTTGTTTTTTGTTATAAATCATGTATTTTGTTTTTTTCTCATTAATGCGAAGGCCATAATACCTTGCTTCTCTGTCTAGTTCTTGAAATTTTGCTATTAAATCGGTTTTACTTCTGCTAATCAACACTAGGTCATCGGCGTATGCTACCACTTGCGATTGTTTGGTTGTAATTAATCCTAGCAAGTTTGCTTTACGCATTACACATTCTATAATGATGTTAAAGAGGAGTGACGAGAGCGTGTCTCCTTGTTTCACGCCTTTGTTTATACTTATGCTTTCGGTGGTTATATTATTTATTTGGATTACCGCTTCTGTATCCTGTAGAGTCATTGCAATTAATCTTCCTAATTTCCTTGGTATTTTCATGTTGTCCATTTCTTGTATTAACTTTTTTCTAGTGATTGAATCAAAAGCACTTTCGAAGTCGATAAAGATTATCTGCAGTTCTAGATTGTATGCATAAGCTTTCTCTAGAATCTGTTCTACTATATGTATTGCGTCTGTTGTGCTTCTGCTGGGGCGAAAGCCTTGTTGATAATCCCCGATGATTTTTTCAGTGTATTGTTGAAGCCTTTCTTTTAGTATACTTGCTAATAACTTGTACGCCGTGTTTAGAAGGGTTATTCCTCGGTAATTCTCGCATGTTTCTCTGTTTCCTTTCTTGAACATGGGTTTTATTATACCTTTTTTCCATTCATGTGGCATATTTTCTTCTGTCCATATTCTGCATATTAATTCATGAATTTGTTCATGAAGCGTGGGACCTCCATATTTTAGTAACTCTGTTGCTATTGTGTCGCTGCCTGGAGCTTTGTTGTTCTTTAACTTTTCTATATTCTGAACAACCTCTTCTATTGATGGTGGTGGTATTTCCACGTCAGGAGTTTCATTCTGCAATTCATCTTCATGTTCTTGGTGTACTGTGCCTAGGTTGTAGAGCAATTTGTGAAAGTGTTCTTCCCATATCTTTTTAACCTCTTCTTCGGTGTGCATTAGGACCCCTTCCTTGTTTTTAAAGCTTCTTATTGTTAGTATTGATTTACTTTGCATGTCCCTTAAGTTTTGATAAAATCGTCTAGCATTATTGTTTTTATTTTCTTGTTCTATTTCATCTAATCTCTTGTTTAACCATGTATTCTTTTTTTCTTTAAAGAAAGTTCTTGCTCCATTTTTAAGTTCTATGTATCTCTTCCTTTCTTCTTCATCCCCTGTTTGCATCCATCTGCTTCTTGCTTTGTTTTTACCCTCTGTTTTTTCTTTACATTCCTGATCATACCAGCCTTCAAAACTCTTATTACTGTTCTTTTGTCCAACTGTGGTTTCTGCACAGGTTAGTATGTTTGTTTGAATCCTCTTCCAGTGTTCATTTATGTCTTCCTCATGACGTGTACTATGATTAGAGATTTGTGTTAATTTGTTTATATATTGCCTCCTAATTTCTCCTAATTGTAGTTTCTCTACTGCCCATCTTCTTTTCTTTTGTATTTTTGTGTAGGTTTTCTTTATTTTGCTCTCTGCCATTGTCATTAATACCATGTAGTGGTCGGTGTCACCGTTGGCTCCTCGATAGGATCTTGCATCTTTTACTGTTTTCATGAAGCTTCTCTTTACCAGAATGTGGTCTATTTGGTTCTCAATGTTACCGTTTGGGTGCTTCCATGTGACTATGTTTTCTAGGATGTTCAAACACTGTTGTAGCAACCTTTAAGTTTGCTAGGGCTGCAAGAGCACAGACTCTGTGCCCATTGTCGTTGGTAAACTCATGTGCTGTATGCTTACCGCATACCCCATCGAGGTAGTCTTCTTTACCTATTTTTGCATTAAGGTCTGCTAAGACAATTGCCATCTCTTTGTTAGGAATATTCTCCAGTATATTTTGTAACTCTTCATAGAAAATTTCTTTATCATCTGTTTCATGCGTCTCAGTTGGTGCGTAGGCTCCTATTATTGTTATTTTCCGTTGTGCCCCTTTCATGCTTAACACTGCCAGTCTTCCGTTTATGGGTTGGAAATGCAGAACTCTTTCTCTCATATCTTTTGACACATAAAAGGCAATACCCTTTTGTCCTTGCTTTTCTTCTCCACTGTAGAATATACTAAAGTTATTCCTTTTAATTTCACCACTTTTTGCCCATCGGGTTTCTTGTAGTGCTGCTATGTTTACCTTGTATTTTTGTAATTCATTTACTATGACCTCCATTTTTCCTATTTCTAGAAGAGTTTTAATGTTCCAGGTTGCCAGTTTTATTATATTTGTTCCCCTGATTTTCGCAGTTTTATTCGTACTATGTTGCCCGCTCTTTTTTATCGTTTTGCTATTTTCCTTTTTCTTTGCGGTGTTCGTCATCATGCTTCCGTCCTTGTCTGTGAATTGCTATTTGATTGACAAACTTTGACGTTGATTGCCATCCTTGTTTCCTCTTTTGGTGCTATTTTTCTCTATTAAAGGTGCGAAGAGTGTCTGTACCACTCTTGGTTTTTTTGTCGCACCTTTACTGACTGAACTTGTGTTTGTATTATTATCTATCGTCTCGTCGATCATATCTTCTTCCTGATCGTCCGACCCTAGTTTAGATCTGTTTCTTTTTGCTTTCGGGCCATTTTGTTCGCTGCTTACTTTTTCTACATCTCTTTCCTCTAGTTCCTCTTCTTCTTCTTCTTCTTGATCTTCGATTTGATTATCGTTAATTACAGCTATATGCTTTTCTTCCTCTCGTCTTGCTTCTGTTTCTCCTATTATTATTAGTCTATCATATTTTATGTATGCTATTTTCCCTTCCTTTCTAGCTGCAATTAATTCGGGTTTCAGCTGCTTCCTTTTCTCTATTATGTGTTTTGGGTAGTCTTCTTCAATGTAAATGTTGGTGTTCATCAATTTTCTTCTGTTGGAGAGGAGTTGTTGGGATATTGGATCATAATTGTTTTTGTCGACGTTTCGGTTTATTTAAAACTATCTTCAGGACACTGATATTATAGAAAATATGGGTTATAAATAATATAACAGTAAATAATCATAACGTACGAAATAAGTTTGGAGTTGTAGATTATTGTTGTTTAAAATCCATGTATTATACATTACATACTCACTTGATTATTACCATTATGGGTGCATTCTCTTTTCAATGTGGCTGGGTCCGGGTATGGATTCATCTACCACCTCAGGAAAAATCTAACGGAGCCATCAATAATTGAAGATCTACACTTTCTGCGAGCGAAGTTGGCCTCGAGTCCGTTAATGTCCTCTGATCATCTCCACCTTCATCAACATCTTCATTGTCATCTTCGGCTGTGGTTGAACCATTCAGCAACCTCCATGGCAATTATGACAAACTGCCGTACAATTAATTCCTGATTTTCTGCATCCACACATATTTACACACCCAGTTGTATATTTGCAGAATACGATGTTTAACAAATTTTCTGGAGTAATTGGGTCCATTGTTGAAATTGATGTAAGACAGTCTTCTGTACGTCTCCATCCCCAATTCTCAGGGGATAATTCATTCTCTTGCCATTTTTGAACTTGCTGGTATTCCCGCTTGGCTGCTCCTTTTGTTGGTGGTAGTGAGGGAATATCTGGTTTAATTTTTGTAACTACTTTCGTGAAACAATAAAATCGATGTTTGTTTAAAGAATTATCTGTGAGGCGAGCACCATAGATGACAAGGAAAAAACGTTTCTCAGCTCGAGCGACTGCGTCTGGCGAAGAGTCAGAATTGTTGAAAATGTCTGCGATGTCATGCAACTCTTTACATTTTTGAAATAGTTTAATACGCTTGACTTTTCCTTTGTTGAACATCGCTGAAGTTGTGTCACAGCCACTAAGGGCATGTAAGAAGAGAATGCTGTTCCCAAGCCCCGATGATTGCAATTCCTGTGACGAATATACTTTTGTTTCAGTTGTATCTTTTCCTAGTTTGACCAACAAAATTTAATTTTGTAATGGAGCTAGTGTAGTCAATATCACGAGTAGGTCAACATCTTCACCAATAATAACTACATTTTCATGTAGAGGAGATGCTTCAATAGCAGTATTAACGATGAGACAATCTGCGTCATCAGTGCTTTGTCAACATGCAATCCCATGGTCATTCAGTTTCTCTGTTAGCATGTCAATTAACTTGCTTTTGTTATTTTCATTTGATAAAAGTGATTCCTGTCGACTAGTAACATTCATAGGTTCTTCAAAGTTAATGTCTACCGATTTTTTAACCAAGGATCGACAAATTTGCTCCGATTTTTTGGTACTATTCTGGGTATTGGAGTAACCATCGAAGACCACTATGCCGTTTTGGCCGTAGTCATTTTGAAAATAATTTACGTAGCCTGTCGTCGTTTAGAACGATTTATCGATCCACGCAACATTCGCTGGCCATTTTCGAGGAAACTATTCCACTGACAACAAAAATGTTTTGTGTTTTTGTGGAAAATTTAATGCTCTTTCATTTTTGTAAGAGCAGTTTTTGTGGTAAAGTTGATATTTCATAGAATATTTGCAAAAAACTATAAAACTGTACCTTCTTCCCAAGATGGCGGCGCCAGCTCACCTTAAATTTTTCGGAACTTTTTATATATTCAATAGTACGCCCAAATAAACATCCTCACCAAATTTTAAAACTATCCGATTTATTTTTTTCAAACGCTAAAAACGGGTCTTTGTTGACTGGGCTATAAGAACTGAAGGTCGGTGTGGAGCTATTTATAGTCCTCTGTGCCAGGCACTTGGAGTGGCGTAACGCTGATTGGTCGTTCGAGCGTAACGTAATCCGTGGGGCGTGGCCGTATGACGCACAGTGGTAGTAATGCTTTAGATCGTGTATCACAGGAGTCCACGTTTTACTAAGCTTAAAGCCATCTTCCCTGTTTATATTATTTGGATGTTTTGAGGTTTGGAAGTAGGTAGTCTATATAGACTTCAAGAACATAAAGGCGATTGCAAACACAAAAGCATCACAAAATCAGCCGCAGCTAAGCATACGTTTACAAATGGGCACACTTTAGAATTTGAGCACGCCAGAGTATTTGCCAGAATTAAGAACATTAAGCCAGAGAATGATGGTTGTTCGTCTACAAATACTACGCGGTCTAAGCCGAAATTCTATGTTAAGAAGAATCATTCGAGTAACCGCGAAAGCCTCAAACAGTATATAATATTTAAATTCGTTATAAGTGGATTAGTATTATGTAACCACTCATACAGCATTACTTTGTAATTCCATACTTTGACTATAAGCTCATGAATTTGTTCTTTTAAAGTTATGCTTCCAACTTTAAAGAGTTCTAGTTGCAAATCATCTGAGCCAGGACTTTTACTGTTTCTCATCGCATTTATTGTCTTGTTCCTCAAATTCCTTCCCTTCTTTCCGTCTTTGTTCTACTACACCTTTTTCTTTGGAGTCTTGAGTTGTTATGATTTTGCTAAAATGATTTACCCACATTTTCCTCTGCAGTCAGTTCCCCTTTCTCTTTCTGAATATTACTGATCTACCTTGACATCCTCCAGATTCTGCTCTTGTAACATTTTTAATCTTGCATTTTTTCTTTTTTGCAATAATTTCTCGCATTCTGCGTTAAACCACCTTTTTCTTTTGACTTGCTTTCTTGTACCTAGTTTTTGCTTTGCTGTTTGCTTTGCCATTTTTTTTATTGCTATCCATTCATTTTGTATTACAGTTCGCTCTGGTAAGTTTTTTACATAGTGATCACAAAAGTCGTCTTTTTTAACGAAAAATGGTAAAGAATAGTACAATTGTTCGGAGGAGGAACAAAGCGCGACTCCAATTATTGTCCGAAATCGATAATTCCTTAACATTCGTGATGCTTATGCTTATAACGTTTGCACGATAGAAATGTATTTTTCTTCAAACGTCAGTAAAATGTGATATTATACTACAGAATAATATGTTGGTGGCACTATAAGTCTATGTCAAATTCGAGGTTAGGTTTTGTCAAATCTGACGCAAAACCTAACCTGCTAACCTTGAATTTTTACTTACCGTTCTAGAACGGTAAACGGTAAACTTACTGATTTGGCAACAAACGCGGTATATTCTAAGTATTTATATTAAGCCTATCCATTCCAGTTGCGGGCAACGGCCTCCCCCATTCTCTTCCGCACCTCCATTTTTTTAAATTTCATCTATCCATCTGGTTGAGGGTCTTTCTTGTTTTCGATCGCTGGAGGGCTCCCAATCCGTTAACAGTTGTGTCCATCTTTCATCTGTCATTCTTGATATATGGCCGGCCCAGTTCCATTTTAAACATCTACATTTTTAAACTACGTCTTCTGTGTGTGTTCTTCTCTTGATCTCTGTTATCGAAATTCTGTCTATTTGTTTAATATTGAGCATGGATCTTTCCATTTTTGTTTGCATTAGGTATTCTAAGTCTTTGTTAAAGGTTTTTATTGAGGGACCACGTTTGGGCACCATATGTTACACAAGGTATTACACAACTGTTAAACATCTTCCTTTTTAGATACACTGAGATGTTATTTTTAAAGATATGTTTCAGTGACCAGTAAGCTCTCCATCCTGCTTTGATTCTTCTATCAACTTCCCTTTCCATTTTGTTGGTAAATGTCATAATCTGACCTAAATATATTACTTCGTTTACGTAATTTATGAGTTGATTGTCTACTCTTAAGTTATTGGCATTTCTATTTGTTATAGCATACGTTTTTTCAAAGTTTATTGCTAGGCCCGTTTCTAAACTCTTGTTGTGAATATCCCGTAGCATGGTTTCCAAGTCTTTTCTAGTTTCTGCGAGAAGTACCACGTCGTCGGCAAATCTTAAGTTTGTTATTCTCTTCCCTTGTATGAGCAGACCCATGTTGTGCCACTGTAGTTTGCGGAAAATTTGTTCTAGCGCACTTGCGGACAAGTTTGGGGATAACGCAGTAACTAAGTAAAATCGTTCTATCATGCAAAAAACTACACTTTTAACTATTTTATTGAAATTGTGAATTGTCAATTTGACAGTTGTAAATTCTGAAGTCATTTTTGACTAAATTTCGTGTTACAAGAGATCACTATGGAAAAAACTGCGTGTACAAACGTTTTGAAAGTCCATTTTTTTCATTCATTTGCTTGATTAACGAGAGCGAATTTGCAGTTTTGTATAACTAATTTTGAAAGTCATACTTTTTTTCATGCATAAGCCCTCGTTAAAAAAAGGAACTTTCAAAACGCAATGTACACCTAGTTTTTTTGCATAGTGATCTCTTGTAACTCGAAATTTACTTGAAAAAGACATCGGAATTTACAGCTGTCAAATTGACAATTCACTATTTCAGTTAAAAAATAGTAGTTTGTATACCAAGGCACTGAAGTATAACTTTTTATCACAAATGTGGATTTAGCTGCCGAGGCCCGTAGTTCCAAGGCAAATAAACCACATGAGGGATAAAAAGGAACTTCAGTGCCGAGGTGTACACTATGTTTTATTTGAAATCGAGAAATCGTGAAATTACAATATTTTAAACAACTTTTGTAGGTTATGTTCGGTCGATTGACGTTTATCTGTCGCCTCGCCACCTACAAAAAAGTCGTAAAACAATTAATTACTTCACTGCCGATTTCTCGTATTTTAATGACGATTTCGGCGTACTTCACTGCCGATTTCAAATAAAATATTTTTTTAAATAATTTTTCATTAAAAGAAGTGATATTTTCTTCACGATTTTTCGTTTAAAAAAGACGAATTTCGTGATCGCTATGCAAAAAATAACTATTCTGCAATTGTTTGGTAATAATTACTTCTTACTTGCTCAATTTGTAGGGCTTCTACATTACTTGTCGTTCTCATTCTTCTATTACCTTTTTTCTCCATTAATCTACGATGATCTGAATCAAAATCTGCCCCTCGACAAGTTCCAACGTTTTTGATAGAATTTGCATGAACCTTTTCAATTATTAGATGATCTATTTGATTCAGGATTCTCCCATCCTGACTTTTCCATGTTCCTTTACGTATGTTCTTTTGCATTAGTAAAGTAGCCTTCACTACCATTTTGCTCTCAGCAAAATTTATTACTCTTTGACCATTGTTCTTCATTGCTTCATGAAGGCTGTCTCTCTGTTATTTGCACGTTCCTTTCTTCTTTTCGTACTTCGGCATTCACATCAGCTATCACTATTTTAATGCCAAAGCTTGGGATTTTCTCATATATCTCTTTCAGTTCTTCGTAAAATTGTTGCTTCAATTCATCATCTGCTTCTTCAGTAGGTTATGAACGTTTACTACAGTAATCTTTTTATGTTTTCCTTTTAGTCTTATCATTTTATAGTCCCCTAGTCTATTTTTCCCTCCACCTCCATTAAACCACATATAATTCTCAATATTTGTGATTGTTTCACCATTATGTTGCTCAAAAAAAAATTTCACTAGTAGTCCGCTTTGGGAGCTCTTTCCAAAATAAATAATATTATTTTATCTTACATAAGAATAAAAGGTAGACACAGAAAATTAAGTATAATAAATGTGCACTCGCCAACAGAGGAAAAAGAAGAGGAGAAAAAAGAAATTTTCTACGAACAATTAGAACGAGTATACAACGGGCTCTCAAATTGTGATATTAAAATAGCAATGGGTGACTGTAATGCAAAGATAGACAAAGAAACAATTTACAGACCAACAATTGGATGTTTCAGTAAACACTACGACACAAACGGTAATGGGAAAAGACTAATAGACTTCGCTACAGACAAAAACATGGTTATAACTATAAGTGCCACGCAGTTTGAGCATAAGGAAATATATAAACGGACATGGGTGGTGCCAAATGGGCAAACTGTCAATCAAGTTGATCATATATTAATAGAATCTCAACATGCGAGGTGCATCACAAATGCAAGGAGCTATCGAGGAGTTGACGCAGGTTCAGACCACTACCTTGTGAGAGCGACATTACATCAGGACATAAAAACAGACTCACGGCACGGCAAAATGAAACAAATAAAATATGTTGAGTAACTACAAGACCCGGACAAACGAAAACGCTACCAACAAGAAATAGACATGCAT
>CALNHX010011639.1:0-30612 GCA_940337035.1 Agriotes lineatus
TTCAATTAAAGTGCAAAACGCAAGTTTGGGGCAAAAGCGCGAGCAGCATGTAAAACTTAAACGCTCACTGCATGTAAGTAAATACCGTTAGAGGTATATCAGAAAGCTTCAAAAATATGTTGCAATTGCGTCCAATTAAAGTGTAAAATTTGAGTTTGGGGCAAAAGCGCGCGCAGCATGGAAAAGGTTAAACGGGCACTGTGTCTAAGTAACCATCGTTGGAGGCATATCAAAGAATTACAAAAATATATTGTCATTGCGTTCTATTCCAGTGTAGAATGCAAGTTTGGGGCAAAATCACGCGCAGCATGTAAAAGTTAAACCGGCACTGCATGTAAGTAGCTACCGTTATAGGTATACCAGAGAGTTTCAAAAATAGCTTGCTATTGCGTCATTTAAAGTGTAAAATTTGAGTTTGGGGCAAAAGCGCGCGCAGCATGGAAAAGGTTAAACGGGCACTGTGTCTAAGTAACCATCGTTGGAGGCATATCAAAGAATTACAAAAATATATTGTCATTGCGTTCTATTACAGTGTAAAATGCAAGTTTGGGGCAAAATCTCGCGCAGCATGTAAAAGTTAAACCGGCACTGCATGTAAGTAGCTACCGTTATAGGTATACCAGAGAGTTTCAAAAATAGATTGCTATTGCGTCATTTAAAGTGTAAAATTTGAGTTTGGGGCAAAAGCGCGCGCAGCATGGAAAAGGTTAAACGGGCACTGTGTCTAAGTAACCATCGTTGGAGGCATATCAAAGAATTACAAAAATATATTGTCATTGCGTTCTATTCCACTGTAAAATGCAAGTTTGGGGCAAAATCTCGCGCAGCATGTAAAAGTTAAACCGGCACTGCATGTAAGTAGCTACCGTTATAGGTATACCAGAGAGTTTCAAAAATAGATTGCTATTGCGTCATTTAAAGTGTAAAATTTGAGTTTGGGGCAAAAGCGCGAGCAGCATGGAAAAGGTTAAACGGGCACTGTGTCTAAGTAACCATCGTTGGAGGCATATCAAAGACTTACAAAAATATATTGTCATTGCGTTCTATTCCAGTGTAAAATGCAAGTTTGGGGCAAAATCACGCGCAGCATGTAAACGTTAAACCGGCACTGCATGTAAGTAGCTACCGTTATAGGTATACCAGAGAGTTTCAAAAATAGATTGCTATTGCGTCATTTAAAGTGTACAATTTGAGTTTGGGGGAAAAACGCGCGCAGCATGGAAAAGGTCAAACTGGCACTGAGTATAAGTAACCACCGATGGAAGTATATCAAAGAATCAGAAAAATATATTGCCATTGTGTTCAATTAAAGTGTAAAATGCAAGTTTGGGGAAAAGGCGCGTGCAGCATATGGAAGGCTAAGTGGGCACTACATATAAGTAACCACTGCTGGAGGTATATCAAAGAATTACAAAAACATTTACCCACTGCGTTCAATTAAAGTGCAAAACGCAAGTTTGGAGCAAAAGCGCGAGCAGCATGTAAAACTTAAACGCTCACTGCATGTAAGTAAATACCGTTAGAGGTATATCAGAGAGCTTCAAAAATATGTTGCAATTGCGTCCAATTAAAGTGTAAAATTTGAGTTTGGGGCAAAAGCGCGCGCAGCATGGAAAAGGTTAAACGGGCACTGTGTCTAAGTAACCATCGTTGGAGGCATATCAAAGAATTACAAAAATATATTGTCATTGCGTTCTATTCCAGTGTAAAATGCAAGTTTGGGGCAAAATCTCGCGCAGCATGTAAAAGTTAAACCGGCACTGCATGTAAGTAGCTACCGTTATAGGTATACCAGAGAGTTTCAAAAATAGATTGCTATTACGTCATTTAAAGTGTACAATTTGAGTTTGGGGCAAAAGCGCGCGCAGCATGGAAAAGGTCAAACTGGCACTGAGTATAAGTAACAACCGATGGAAGTATATCAAAGAATCAGAAAAATATATTGCCATTGTGTTCAATTAAAGTGTAAAATGCAAGTTTGGGGAAAAGGCGCGTGCAGCATATGGAAGGCTAAGTGGGCACTACATATAAGTAACCACTGCTGGAGGTATATCAAAGAATTACAAAAACATTTAGCCACTGCGTTCAATTAAAGTGCAAAACGCAAGTTTGGAGCAAAAGCGCGAGCAGCATGTAAACCTTAAACGCTCACTGCATGTAAGTAAATACCGTTAGAGGTATATCAGAGAGCTTCAAAAATATGTTGCAATTGCGTCCAATTAAAGTGTAAAATTTGAGTTTGGGGCAAAAGCGCGCGCAGCATGGAAAAGGTTAAACGGGCACTGTGTCTAAGTAACCATCGTTGGAGGCATATCAAAGAATTACAAAAATATATTGTCATTGCGTTCTATTCCAGTGTAAAATGCAAGTTTGGGGCAAAATATCGCGCAGCATGTAAAAGTTAAACCGGCACTGCATGTAAGTAGCTACCGTTATAGGTATACCAGAGAGTTTCAAAAATAGATTGCTATTGCGTCATTTAAAGTGTACAATTTGAGTTTGGGGCAAAAGCGCGCGCAGCATGGAAAGGTCAAACTGGCACTGAGTATAAGTAACCACCGATAGAAGTATATCAAAGAATCAGAAAAATATATTGCCATTGTGTTCAATTAAAGTGTAAAATGCAAGTTTGGGGAAAAGGCGAGTGCAGCATATGGAAGGCTAAGTGGGCACTACATATAAGTAACCACTGCTGGAGGTATATCAAAGAATTACAAAAACATTTAGCCACTGCGTTCAATTAAAGTGCAAAACGCAAGTTTGGAGCAAAAGCGCGAGCAGCATGTAAAACTTAAACGCTCACTGCATGTAAGTAAATACCGTTAGAGGTATATCAGAAAGCTTCAAAAATATGTTGCAATTGCGTCCAATTAAAGTGTAAAATTTGAGTTTGGGGCAAAAGCGCGCGCAGCATGGAAAAGGTTAAACGGGCACTGTGTCTAAGTAACCATCGTTGGAGGCATATCAAAGAATTACAAAAATATATTGTCATTGCGTTCTATTCCAGTGTAAAATGCAAGTTTGGGGCAAAATCTCGCGCAGCATGTAAAAGTTAAACCGGCACTGCATGTAAGTAGCTACCGTTATAGGTATACCAGAGAGTTTCAAAAATAGATTGCTATTGCGTCATTTAAAGTGTACAATTTGAGTTTGGGGCAAAAGCGCGCGCAGCATGGAAAAGGTCAAACTGGCACTGAGTATAAGTAACCACCGATGGAAGTATATCAAAGAATCAGAAAAATATATTGCCATTGTGTTCAATTAAAGTGTAAAATGCAAGTTTGGGGAAAAGGCGCGTGCAGCATATGGAAGGCTAAGTGGGCACTACATATAAGTAACCACTGCTGGAGGTATATCAAAGAATTACAAAAACATTTACCCACTGCGTTCAATTAAAGTGCAAAACGCAAGTTTGGAGCAAAAGCGCGAGCAGCATGTAAAACTTAAACGCTCACTGCATGTAAGTAAATACCGTTAGAGGTATATCAGAGAGCTTCAAAAATATGTTGCAATTGCGTCCAATTAAAGTGTAAAATTTGAGTTTGGGGCAAAAGCGCGCGCAGCATGGAAAAGGTTAAACGGGCATTGTGTCTAAGTAACCATCGTTGGAGGCATATCAAAGAATTACAAAAATATATTGTCATTGCGTTCTATTCCAGTGTAAAATGCAAGTTTGGGGCAATATCTCGCGCAGCATGTAAAAGTTAAACCGGCACTGCATGTAAGTAGCTACCGTTATAGGTATACCAGAGAGTTTCAAAAATAGATTGCTATTGCGTCATTTAAAGTGTACAATTTGAGTTTGGGGCAAAAGCGCGCGCAGCATGGAAAAGGTCAAACTGGCACTGAGTATAAGTAACCACCGATGGAAGTATATCAAAGAATCAGAAAAATATATTGCCATTGTGTTCAATTAAAGTGTAAAATGCAAGTTTGGGGAAAAGGCGCGTGCAGCATATGGAAGGCTAAGTGGGCACTACATATAAGTAACCACTGCTGGAGGTATATCAAAGAATTACAAAAACATTTACCCACTGCGTTCAATTAAAGTGCAAAACGCAAGTTTGGAGCAAAAGCGCGAGCAGCATGTAAAACTTAAACGCTCACTGCATGTAAGTAAATACCGTTAGAGGTATATCAGAGAGCTTCAAAAATATGTTGCAATTGCGTCCAATTAAAGTGTAAAATTTGAGTTTGGGACAAAAGCGCGCGCAGCATGGAAAAGGTTAAACGGGCACTGTGTCTAAGTAACCATCGTTGGAGGCATATCAAAGAATTACAAAAATATATTGTCATTGCGTTCTATTCCAGTGTAAAATGCAAGTTTGGGGAAATATCTCGCGCAGCATGTAAAAGTTAAACCGGCACTGCATGTAAGTAGCTACCGTTATAGGTATACCAGAGAGTTTCAAAAATAGATTGCTATTGCGCCATTTAAAGTGTACAATTTGCGTTTGGGGCAAAAGCGCGCGCAGCATGGAAAAGGTCAAACTGGCACTGAGTATAAGTAACCACCGATGGAAGTATATCAAAGAATCAGAAAAATATATTGCCATTGTGTTCAATTAAAGTGTAAAATGCAAGTTTGGGGAAAAGGCGCGTGCAGCATATGGAAGGCTAAGTGGGCACTACATATAAGTAACCACTGCTGGAGGTATATCAAAGAATTACAAAAACATTTACCCACTGCGTTCAATTAAAGTGCAAAACGCAAGTTTGGAGCAAAAGCGCGAGCAGCATGTAAAACTTAAACGCTCACTGCATGTAAGTAAATACCGTTAGAGGTATATCAGAGAGCTTCAAAAATATGTTGCAATTGCGTCCAATTAAAGTGTAAAATTTGAGTTTGGGGCAAAAGCGCGCGCAGCATGGAAAAGGTTAAACGGGCACTGTGTCTAAGTAACCATCGTTGGAGGCATATCAAAGAATTACAAAAATATATTGTCATTGCGTTCTATTCCAGTGTAAAATGCAAGTTTGGGGCAAAATCTCGCGCAGCATGTAAAAGTTAAACCGGCACTGCATGTAAGTAGCTACCGTTATAGGTATACCAGAGAGTTTCAAAAATAGATTGCTATTGCGTCATTTAAAGTGTACAATTTGAGTTTGGGGCAAAAGCGCGCGCAGCATGGAAAAGGTCAAACTGGCACTGAGTATAAGTAACCACCGATGGAAGTATATCAAAGAATCAGAAAAATATATTGCCATTGTGTTCAATTAAAGTGTAAAATGCAAGTTTGGGGAAAAGGCGCGTGCAGCATATGGAAGGCTAAGTGGGCACTACATATAAGTAACCACTGCTGGAGGTATATCAAAGAATTACAAAAACATTTACCCACTGCGTTCAATTAAAGTGCAAAACGCAAGTTTGGAGCAAAAGCGCGAGCAGCATGTAAAACTTAAACGCTCACTGCATGTAAGTAAATACCGTTAGAGGTATATCAGAGAGCTTCAAAAATATGTTGCAATTGCGTCCAATTAAAGTGTAAAATTTGAGTTTGGGGCAAAAGCGCGCGCAGCATGGAAAAGGTTAAACGGGCACTGTGTCTAAGTAACCATCGTTGGAGGCATATCAAAGAATTACAAAAATATATTGTCATTGCGTTCTATTCCAGTGTAAAATGCAAGTTTGGGGCAAAATCTCGCGCAGCATGTAAAAGTTAAACCGGCACTGCATGTAAGTAGCTACCGTTATAGGTATACCAGAGAGTTTCAAAAATAGATTGCTATTGCGTCATTTAAAGTGTACAATTTGAGTTTGGGGCAAAAGCGCGCGCAGCATGGAAAAGGTCAAACTGGCACTGAGTATAAGTAACCACCGATGGAAGTATATCAAAGAATCAGAAAAATATATTGCCATTGTGTTCAATTAAAGTGTAAAATGCAAGTTTGGGGAAAAGGCGCGTGCAGCATATGGAAGGCTAAGTGGGCACTACATATAAGTAACCACTGCTGGAGGTATATCAAAGAATTACAAAAACATTTAGCCACTGCGTTCAATTAAAGTGCAAAACGCAAGTTTGGAGCAAAAGCGCGAGCAGCATGTAAAACTTAAACGCTCACTGCATGTAAGTAAATACCGTTAGAGGTATATCAGAGAGCTTCAAAAATATGTTGCAATTGCGTCCAATTAAAGTGTAAAATTTGAGTTTGGGGCAAAAGCGCGCGCAGCATGGAAAAGGTTAAACGGGCACTGTGTCTAAGTAACCATCGTTGGAGGCATATCAAAGAATTACAAAAATATATTGTCATTGCGTTCTATTCCAGTGTAAAATGCAAGTTTGGGGCAAAATCTCGCGCAGCATGTAAAAGTTAAACCGGCACTGCATGTAAGTAGCTACCGTTATAGGTATACCAGAGAGTTTCAAAAATAGATTGCTATTGCGTCATTTAAAGTGTACAATTTGAGTTTGGGGCAAAAGCGCGCGCAGCATGGAAAAGGTCAAACTGGCACTGAGTATAAGTAACCACCGATGGAAGTATATCAAAGAATCAGAAAAATATATTGCCATTGTGTTCAATTAAAGTGTAAAATGCAAGTTTGGGGAAAAGGCGCGTGCAGCATATGGAAGGCTAAGTGGGCACTACATATAAGTAACCACTGCTGGAGGTATATCAAAGAATTACAAAAACATTTAGCCACTGCGTTCAATTAAAGTGCAAAACGCAAGTTTGGAGCAAAAGCGCGAGCAGCATGTAAACCTTAAACGCTCACTGCATGTAAGTAAATACCGTTAGAGGTATATCAGAGAGCTTCAAAAATATGTTGCAATTGCGTCCAATTAAAGTGTAAAATTTGAGTTTGGGGTAAAAGCGCGCGCAGCATGGAAAAGGTTAAACGGGCACTGTGTCTAAGTAACCATCGTTGGAGGCATATCAAAGAATTACAAAAATATATTGTCATTGCGTTCTATTCCAGTGTAAAATGCAAGTTTGGGGCAAAATCTCGCGCAGCATGTAAAAGTTAAACCGGCACTGCATGTAAGTAGCTACCGTTATAGGTATACCAGAGAGTTTCAAAAATAGATTGCTATTGCGTCATTTAAAGTGTACAATTTGAGTTTGGGGCAAAAGCGCGCGCAGCATGGAAAGGTCAAACTGGCACTGAGTATAAGTAACCACCGATAGAAGTATATCAAAGAATCAGAAAAATATATTGCCATTGTGTTCAATTAAAGTGTAAAATGCAAGTTTGGGGAAAAGGCGCGTGCAGCATATGGAAGGCTAAGTGGGCACTACATATAAGTAACCACTGCTGGAGGTATATCAAAGAATTACAAAAACATTTAGCCACTGCGTTCAATTAAAGTGCAAAACGCAAGTTTGGAGCAAAAGCGCGAGCAGCATGTAAAACTTAAACGCTCACTGCATGTAAGTAAATACCGTTAGAGGTATATCAGAGAGCTTCAAAAATATGTTGCAATTGCGTCCAATTAAAGTGTAAAATTTGAGTTTGCGGCAAAAGCGCGCGCAGCATGGAAAAGGTTAAACGGGCACTGTGTCTAAGTAACCATCGTTGGAGGCATATCAAAGAATTACAAAAATATATTGTCATTGCGTTCTATTCCAGTGTAAAATGCAAGTTTGGGGCAAAATCTCGCGCAGCATGTAAAAGTTAAACCGGCACTGCATGTAAGTAGCTACCGTTATAGGTATACCAGAGAGTTTCAAAAATAGATTGCTATTGCGTCATTTAAAGTGTACAATTTGAGTTTGGGGCAAAAGCGCGCGCAGCATGAAAAAGGTCAAACTGGCACTGAGTATAAGTAACCACCGATGGAAGTATATCAAAGAATCAGAAAAATATATTGCCATTGTGTTCAATTAAAGTGTAAAATGCAAGTTTGGGGAAAAGGCGCGTGCAGCATATGGAAGGCTAAGTGGGCACTACATATAAGTAACCACTGCTGGAGGTATATCAAAGAATTACAAAAACATTTACCCACTGCGTTCAATTAAAGTGCAAAACGCAAGTTTGGAGCAAAAGCGCGAGCAGCATGTAAAACTTAAACGCTCACTGCATGTAAGTAAATACCGTTAGAGGTATATCAGAGAGCTTCAAAAATATGTTGCAATTGCGTCCAATTAAAGTGTAAAATGTGAGTTTGGGGCAAAAGCGCGCGCAGCATGGAAAAGGTTAAACGGGCACTGTGTCTAAGTAACCATCGTTGGAGGCATATCAAAGAATTACAAAAATATATTGTCATTGCGTTCTATTCCAGTGTAAAATGCAAGTTTGGGGCAAAATCTCGCGCAGCATGTAAAAGTTAAACCGGCACTGCATGTAAGTAGCTACCGTTATAGGTATACCAGAGAGTTTCAAAAATAGATTGCTATTGCGTCATTTAAAGTGTACAATTTGAGTTTGGGGCAAAAGCGCGCGCAGCATGGAAAGGTCAAACTGGCACTGAGTATAAGTAACCACCGATAGAAGTATATCAAAGAATCAGAAAAATATATTGCCATTGTGTTCAATTAAAGTGTAAAATGCAAGTTTGGGGAAAAGGCGCGTGCAGCATATGGAAGGCTAAGTGGGCACTACATATAAGTAACCACTCCTGGAGGTATATCAAAGAATTACAAAAACATTTAGCCACTGCGTTCAATTAAAGTGCAAAACGCAAGTTTGGAGCAAAAGCGCGAGCAGCATGTAAAACTTAAACGCTCACTCCATGTAAGTAAATACCGTTAGAGGTATATCAGAGAGCTTCAAAAATATGTTGCAATTGCGTCCAATTAAAGTGTAAAATTTGAGTTTGGGGCAAAAGCGCGCGCAGCATGGAAAAGGTTAAACGGGCACTGTGTCTAAGTAACCATTGTTGGAGGCATATCAAAGAATTACAAAAATATATTGTCATTGCGTTCTATTCCAGTGTAAAATGCAAGTTTGGGGCAAAATCTCGCGCAGCATGTAAAAGGTCAAACTGGCACTGAGTATAAGTAACCACCGATGGAAGTATATCAAAGAATCAGAAAAATATATTGCCATTGTGTTCAATTAAAGTGTAAAATGCAAGTTTGGGGAAAAGGCGCTTGCAGCATATGGAAGGCTAAGTGGGCACTACATATAAGTAACCACTGCTGGAGGTATATCAAAGAATTACAAAAACATTTACCCACTGCGTTCAATTAAAGTGCAAAACGCAAGTTTGGAGCAAAAGCGCGAGCAGCATGTAAAACTTAAACGCTCACTGCATGTAAGTAAATACCGTTAGAGGTATATCAGAGAGCTTCAAAAATATGTTGCAATTGCGTCCAATTAAAGTGTAAAATTTGAGTTTGGGGCAAAAGCGCGCGCAGCATGGAAAAGGTTAAACGGGCACTGTGTCTAAGTAACCATCGTTGGAGGCATATCAAAGAATTACAAAAATATATTGTCATTGCGTTCTATTCCAGTGTAAAATGCAAGTTTGGGGCAAAATCTCGCGCAGCATGTAAAAGTTAAACCGGCACTGCATGTAAGTAGCTACCGTTATAGGTATACCAGAGAGTTTCAAAAATAGATTGCTATTGCGTCATTTAAAGTGTACAATTTGAGTTTGGGGCAAAAGCGCGCGCAGCATGGAAAAGGTCAAACTGGCACTGAGTATAAGTAACCACCGATGGAAGTATATCAAAGAATCAGAAAAATATATTGCCATTGTGTTCAATTAAAGTGTAAAATGCAAGTTTGGGGAAAAGGCGCGTGCAGCATATGGAAGGCTAAGTGGGCACTACATATAAGTAACCACTGCTGGAGGTATATCAAAGAATTACAAAAACATTTACCCACTGCGTTCAATTAAAGTGCAAAACGCAAGTTTGGAGCAAAAGCGCGAGCAGCATGTAAAACTTAAACGCTCACTGCATGTAAGTAAATACCGTTAGAGGTATATCAGAGAGCTTCAAAAATATGTTGCAATTGCGTCCAATTAAAGTGTAAAATTTGAGTTTGGGGCAAAAGCGCGCGCAGCATGGAAAAGGTTAAACGGGCACTGTGTCTAAGTAACCATCGTTGGAGGCATATCAAAGAATTACAAAAATATATTGTCATTGCGTTCTATTCCAGTGTAAAATGCAAGTTTGGGGCAAAATCTCGCGCAGCATGTAAAAGTTAAACCGGCACTGCATGTAAGTAGCTACCGTTATAGGTATACCAGAGAGTTTCAAAAATAGATTGCTATTGCGTCATTTAAAGTGTACAATTTGAGTTTGGGGCAAAAGCGCGCGCAGCATGGAAAAGGTCAAACTGGCACTGAGTATAAGTAACCACCGATGGAAGTATATCAAAGAATCAGAAAAATATATTGCCATTGTGTTCAATTAAAGTGTAAAATGCAAGTTTGGGGAAAAGGCGCGTGCAGCATATGGAAGGCTAAGTGGGCACTACATATAAGTAACCACTGCTGGAGGTATATCAAAGAATTACAAAAACATTTACCCACTGCGTTCAATTAAAGTGCAAAACGCAAGTTTGGAGCAAAAGCGCGAGCAGCATGTAAAACTTAAACGCTCACTGCATGTAAGTAAATACCGTTAGAGGTATATCAGAGAGCTTCAAAAATATGTTGCAATTGCGTCCAATTAAAGTGTAAAATTTGAGTTTGGGGCAAAAGCGCGCGCAGCATGGAAAAGGTTAAACGGGCACTGTGTCTAAGTAACCATCGTTGGAGGCATATCAAAGAATTACAAAAATATATTGTCATTGCGTTCTATTCCAGTGTAAAATGCAAGTTTGGGGCAAAATCTCGCGCAGCATGTAAAAGTTAAACCGGCACTGCATGTAAGTAGCTACCGTTATAGGTATACCAGAGAGTTTCAAAAATAGATTGCTATTGCGTCATTTAAAGTGTACAATTTGAGTTTGGGGCAAAAGCGCGCGCAGCATGGAAAAGGTCAAACTGGCACTGAGTATAAGTAACCACCGATGGAAGTATATCAAAGAATCAGAAAAATATATTGCCATTGTGTTCAATTAAAGTGTAAAATGCAAGTTTGGGGAAAAGGCGCGTGCAGCATATGGAAGGCTAAGTGGGCACTACATATAAGTAACCACTGCTGGAGGTATATCAAAGAATTACAAAAACATTTACCCACTGCGTTCAATTAAAGTGCAAAACGCAAGTTTGGAGCAAAAGCGCGAGCAGCATGTAAAACTTAAACGCTCACTGCATGTAAGTAAATACCGTTAGAGGTATATCAGAGAGCTTCAAAAATATGTTGCAATTGCGTCCAATTAAAGTGTAAAAGTTGAGTTTGGGGCAAAAGCGCGCGCAGCATGGAAAAGGTTAAACGGGCACTGTGTCTAAGTAACCATCGTTGGAGGCATATCAAAGAATTACAAAAATATATTGTCATTGCGTTCTATTCCAGTGTAAAATGCAAGTTTGGGGCAAAATCTCGCGCAGCATGTAAAAGGTAAACCGGCACTGCATGTAAGTAGCTACCGTTATAGGTATACCAGAGAGTTTCAAAAATAGATTGCTATTGCGTCATTTAAAGTGTACAATTTGAGTTTGGGGCAAAAGCGCGCGCAGCATGGAAAGGTCAAACTGGCACTGAGTATAAGTAACCACCGATAGAAGTATATCAAAGAATCAGAAAAATATATTGCCATTGTGTTCAATTAAAGTGTAAAATGCAAGTTTGGGGAAAAGGCGCGTGCAGCATATGGAAGGCTAAGTGGGCACTACATATAAGTAACCACTGCTGGAGGTATATCAAAGAATTACAAAAACATTTAGCCACTGCGTTCAATTAAAGTGCAAAACGCAAGTTTGGAGCAAAAGCGCGAGCAGCATGTAAACCTTAAACGCTCACTGCATGTAAGTAAATACCGTTAGAGGTATATCAGAGAGCTTCAAAAATATGTTGCAATTGCGTCCAATTAAAGTGTAAAATTTGAGTTTGGGGCAAAAGCGCGCGCAGCATGCAAAAGGTTAAACGGGCACTGTGTCTAAGTAACCATCGTTGGAGGCATATCAAAGAATTACAAAAATATATTGTCATTGCGTTCTATTCCAGTGTAAAATGCAAGTTTGGGGCAATATCTCGCGCAGCATGTAAAAGTTAAACCGGCACTGCATGTAAGTAGCTACCGTTATAGGTATACCAGAGAGTTTCAAAAATAGATTGCTATTGCGTCATTTAAAGTGTACAATTTGAGTTTGGGGCAAAAGCGCGCGCAGCATGGAAAGGTCAAACTGGCACTGAGTATAAGTAACCACCGATAGAAGTATATCAAAGAATCAGAAAAATATATTGCCATTGTGTTCAATTAAAGTGTAAAATGCAAGTTTGGGGAAAAGGCGCGTGCTGCATATGGAAGGCTAAGTGGGCACTACATATAAGTAACCACTGCTGGAGGTATATCAAAGAATTACAAAAACATTTACCCACTGCGTTCAATTAAAGTGCAAAACGCAAGTTTGGAGCAAATGCGCGAGCAGCATGTAAACCTTAAACGCTCACTGCATGTAAGTAAATACCGTTAGAGGTATATCAGAGAGCTTCAAAAATATGTTGCAATTGCGTCCAATTAAAGTGTAAAATTTGAGTTTGCGGCAAAAGCGCGCGCAGCATGGAAAAGGTTAAACGGGCACTGTGTCTAAGTAACCATCGTTGGAGGCATATCAAAGAATTACAAAAATATATTGTCATTGCGTTCTATTCCAGTGTAAAATGCAAGTTTGGGGCAATATCTCGCGCAGCATGTAAAAGTTAAACCGGCACTGCATGTAAGTAGCTACCGTTATAGGTATACCAGAGAGTTTCAAAAATAGATTGCTATTGCGTCATTTAAAGTGTACAATTTGAGTTTGGGGCAAAAGCGCGCGCAGCATGGAAAGGTCAAACTGGCACTGAGTATAAGTAACAACCGATAGAAGTATATCAAAGAATCAGAAAAATATATTGCCATTGTGTTCAATTAAAGTGTAAAATGCAAGTTTGGGGAAAAGGCGCGTGCTGCATATGGAAGGCTAAGTGGGCACTACATATAAGTAACCACTGCTGGAGGTATATCAAAGAATTACAAAAACATTTACCCACTGCGTTCAATTAAAGTGCAAAACGCAAGTTTGGAGCAAAAGCGCGAGCAGCATGTAAACCTTAAACGCTCACTGCATGTAAGTAAATACTGTTAGAGGTATATCAGAGAGCTTCAAAAATATGTTGCAATTGCGTCCAATTAAAGTGTAAAATTTGAGTTTGCGGCAAAAGCGCGCGCAGCATGGAAAAGGTTAAACGGGCACTGTGTCTAAGTAACCATCGTTGGAGGCATATCAAAGAATTACAAAAATATATTGTCATTGCGTTCTATTCCAGTGTAAAATGCAAGTTTGGGGCAAAATCTCGCCCAGCATGTAAAAGTTAAACCGGCACTGCATGTAAGTAGCACCGTTATAGGTATACCAGAGAGTTTCAAAAATAGATTGCTATTGCGTCATTTAAAGTGTACAATTTGAGTTTGGGGCAAAAGCGCGCGCAGCATGGAAAGGTCAAACTGGCACTGAGTATAAGTAACCACCGATAGAAGTATATCAAAGAATCAGAAAAATATATTGCCATTGTGTTCAATTAAAGTGTAAAATGCAAGTTTGGGGAAAAGGCGCGTGCAGCATATGGAAGGCTAAGTGGGCACTACATATAAGTAACCACTGCTGGAGGTATATCAAAGAATTACAAAAACATTTAGCCACTGCGTTCAATTAAAGTGCAAAACGCAAGTTTGGAGCAAAAGCGCGAGCAGCATGTAAAACTTAAACGCTCACTGCATGTAAGTAAATACCGTTAGAGGTATATCAGAGAGCTTCAAAAATATGTTGCAATTGCGTCCAATTAAAGTGTAAAATTCGAGTTTGGGGCAAAAGCGCGCGCAGCATGGAAAAGGTTAAACGGGCACTGTGTCTAAGTAACCATCGTTGGAGGCATATCAAAGAATTACAAAAATATATTGTCATTGCCTTCTATTCCAGTGTAAAATGCAAGTTTGGGGCAAAATCTCGCGCAGCATGTAAAAGGTCAAACTGGCACTGAGTATAAGTAACCACCGATGGAAGTATATCAAAGAATCAGAAAAATATATTGCCATTGTGTTCAATTAAAGTGTAAAATGCATGTTTGGGGAAAAGGCGCTTGCAGCATATGGAAGGCTAAGTGGGCACTACATATAAGTAACCACTGCTGGAGGTATATCAAGGAATTACAAAAACATTTACCCACTGCGTTCAATTAAAGTGCAAAACGCAAGTTTGGAGCAAAAGCGCGAGCAGCATGTAAAACTTAAACGCTCACTGCATGTAAGTAAATACCGTTAGAGGTATATCAGAGAGCTTCAAAAATATGTTGCAATTGCGTCCAATTAAAGTGTAAAATTTGAGTTTGGGGCAAAAGCGCGCGCAGCATGGAAAAGGTTAAACGGGCACTGTGTCTAAGTAACCATCGTTGGAGGCATATCAAAGAATTACAAAAATATATTGTCATTGCGTTCTATTCCAGTGTAAAATGCAAGTTTGGGGCAAAATCTCGCGCAGCATGTAAAAGTTAAACCGGCACTGCATGTAAGTAGCTACCGTTATAGGTATACCAGAGAGTTTCAAAAATAGATTGCTATTGCGTCATTTAAAGTGTACAATTTGAGTTTGGGGCAAAAGCGCGCGCAGCATGGAAAAGGTCAAACTGGCACTGAGTATAAGTAACCACCGATGGAAGTATATCAAAGAATCAGAAAAATATATTGCCATTGTGTTCAATTAAAGTGTAAAATGCAAGTTTGGGGAAAAGGCGCGTGCAGCATATGGAAGGCTAAGTGGGCACTACATATAAGTAACCACTGCTGGAGGTATATCAAAGAATTACAAAAACATTTACCCACTGCGTTCAATTAAAGTGCAAAACGCAAGTTTGGAGCAAAAGCGCGAGCAGCATGTAAAACTTAAACGCTCACTGCATGTAAGTAAATACCGTTAGAGGTATATCAGAGAGCTTCAAAAATATGTTGCAATTGCGTCCAATTAAAGTGTAAAATTTGAGTTTGGGGCAAAAGCGCGCGCAGCATGGAAAAGGTTAAACGGGCACTGTGTCTAAGTAACCATCGTTGGAGGCATATCAAAGAATTACAAAAATATATTGTCATTGCGTTCTATTCCAGTGTAAAATGCAAGTTTGGGGCAAAATCTCGCGCAGCATGTAAAAGTTAAACCGGCACTGCATGTAAGTAGCTACCGTTATAGGTATACCAGAGAGTTTCAAAAATAGATTGCTATTGCGTCATTTAAAGTGTACAATTTGAGTTTGGGGCAAAAGCGCGCGCAGCATGGAAAAGGTCAAACTGGCACTGAGTATAAGTAACCACCGATGGAAGTATATCAAAGAATCAGAAAAATATATTGCCATTGTGTTCAATTAAAGTGTAAAATGCAAGTTTGGGGAAAAGGCGCGTGCAGCATATGGAAGGCTAAGTGGGCACTACATATAAGTAACCACTGCTGGAGGTATATCAAAGAATTACAAAAACATTTACCCACTGCGTTCAATTAAAGTGCAAAACGCAAGTTTGGAGCAAAAGCGCGAGCAGCATGTAAAACTTAAACGCTCACTGCATGTAAGTAAATACCGTTAGAGGTATATCAGAGAGCTTCAAAAATATGTTGCAATTGCGTCCAATTAAAGTGTAAAATTTGAGTTTGGGGCAAAAGCGCGCGCAGCATGGAAAAGGTTAAACGGGCACTGTGTCTAAGTAACCATCGTTGGAGGCATATCAAAGAATTACAAAAATATATTGTCATTGCGTTCTATTCCAGTGTAAAATGCAAGTTTGGGGCAAAATCTCGCGCAGCATGTAAAAGTTAAACCGGCACTGCATGTAAGTAGCTACCGTTATAGGTATACCAGAGAGTTTCAAAAATAGATTGCTATTGCGTCATTTAAAGTGTACAATTTGAGTTTGGGGCAAAAGCGCGCGCAGCATGGAAAAGGTCAAACTGGCACTGAGTATAAGTAACCACCGATGGAAGTATATCAAAGAATCAGAAAAATATATTGCCATTGTGTTCAATTAAAGTGTAAAATGCAAGTTTGGGGAAAAGGCGCGTGCAGCATATGGAAGGCTAAGTGGGCACTACATATAAGTAACCACTGCTGGAGGTATATCAAAGAATTACAAAAACATTTACCCACTGCGTTCAATTAAAGTGCAAAACGCAAGTTTGGAGCAAAAGCGCGAGCAGCATGTAAAACTTAAACGCTCACTGCATGTAAGTAAATACCGTTAGAGGTATATCAGAGAGCTTCAAAAATATGTTGCAATTGCGTCCAATTAAAGTGTAAAATTTGAGTTTGGGGCAAAAGCGCGCGCAGCATGGAAAAGGTTAAACGGGCACTGTGTCTTGTAACGCTAGCTCCCGTTTGAATCCGATTAATTCAATATTAAATAATATTTGCTGATTTAAACGTCGCCGACCTTTAGCGTTATCAAGAACCCGGTGTGTTCCAGCGAGATAAGATAGCGCCGACCGAAGCTCCGCGCAAACAAAGGTATGACGCGCGCCGTTTCTCCCCACCTAACAGCATTTCAAGACCTATAAAACTAGTTGCAGAGTGTATTTCGAGAGAGATTCCCGAGAGATTTCCAAGAGATACCTGATACTCCTCTAGCAAACACCTAGTTCCCAAATCCTTCATCCTGCCCTGTCCAGAGAGTCCCTCCGTCAACTCTACCAGTACCTGGGGATCCGTTCCGAAGCTGAGTTTAAGTTAGTGGTTTCAAAGAAACGCCTGACACTCAGCAATATTTTCCCGAAAGCTCCTGATAAGCTGAGTTTAAGTTAGTGGTTTCAAAGAAACGCCTGACACTCAGCAATATTTTCCCGAAAGCTCCTGATAAGCCGAGTTTAAGTTAGTGGTTGTATATCAACGCCTGACACTCAGTAATATTTTCCCGTACCTTCCGAAGCCGAGTTCAAGTTAGTGGTTTCCCAGAGAAACGCCTGACACTCAGCAATATTTTCCTTGTAAAAATTTCACACCGAAAACCGCTTGTAATTCAGTAATAATTAACTTGCATTTTAAATTCACCGCCGTGCTAATCAAGCAGAATTAAAAGCTGCAAGCTACCTAAGTAGAATTTACCTGAATTAATCCGTGAGGATTGTAGCGGCCGTTTTGCTTGAGAACTCTGTGGGCTGCACTTATAGTTTCGCCAAAGAGTTCTCCTGCAGGTGTCGGGGATTGTTAACCTCAAAACTCACGCCGACACGAAATTTCGTTCTTCAAACGAAGTCCCGTCGTGCGGCGAATTCCTCGAAGTATTTCACCACCGAACTATAGTTACACGTTTAGGGTGAAAACCCGCATTAGCAGTTTTAATTGTTATTTGTTTACAGAATACGGAAACCGCAAACCGGCAAATTTGACAGGCTGCCCGGCGTTGCATTCAGCGCGCAGCTCGTCCCGAAGAGCAACGAAGTAGCAGTCCGGCCGATCACGACGTCTTCAAGCGAATTGCGTCCCCGAGGTCACGCCCGCTACAACCAGGAAGCTGCTTCCGTCCGTAGAATCCGCAGCCGCTTGAACCAGGAAGCCGCGATTTTATACTATCGTTAATTTGAGCAATTTACATCTCGTTGAATTAATTACACAACAATTTACTTATGTATGATAGATATATAAAATAAATGTTATACAGGATACTCCGTTAGTGTGTTTTGCTTATTTATGGTATATCTGAGCTAACGTTTGGACCTATCTCCGATCTAATGAGCTAACCCGTGGTAGATAAATAGTACAACCCCTACAAAGAGGGGCGGTTATTACATGGCGCCCGAGCAGGGACGTGAACTCAGATATATGTACATAGATTGGCAAACACACACCTGCAGCTCCAGATGGCGCCCGAGCCCGGTAAACTCTGAAAATACCGAACCAGTAAATTTTGTTGTAATTTGAATAATGCACAAAACCTGTTTCAGCCTAGCCGTCCAGGGGAATCTACCAGAGCCCAGAAACCGAGATGTTCCAGTCTAGAATTCCCAGATCCCCGTCCAGATCCTGTCCGTTCCAGATAAGATCTTTCCGAGATCCCGTCCAGTCCAGAAAATCCTTCTCCAACCCTCCGGGGCCAGCAGCTTCACTGCTGGTCCGGGATTTTGCGTCCCCGAGGTGCCTTAGCTAAATTGCCGACAATACTACGGACCGCCCGCGTAGTACCGTCTTCTGCAATGCCAGAAGAATTTCAGAAGGAATCCGTAGTCCGCAGTCCGCCTGAAAGACAATCCTGATGTCTCGTCCGCCGGAATCTCTGCAGGTACCCGTGTAAGCACCTGGTGCGCCTGTAAATGAATAAATGTAAATATACATGATTGCCGGATGCGAGTTTGAATGCCGCCCTAATTAGTGAGAATGGTAGAATGCCAGAATGTTTGCTAGTGCTATCCCGAATGTTATTCTTCTTTTGAAGCGTGCTCTTTGTCCCCGTGAACCCGGATTTTGGCAGGAGATAGTAGACGATTAGTCGAAGCTTGAAGGAGAGAATGTGCTTTCCGTACCAGAATACCGTCCAGAGAGCGTATTTTAGAATGCGTCCCAGAGCGATCCTGCGCACCGTTTTTTTTGAAATTGTATGCTGGTCTCCGCAGCCTCTACAATTTTCCGAGTAATTGTGTGAGAATGTCTGAGAATAGGTTATCCTGAAACCTAGATGTTTCACACGCTGAGAGAATCCCGGAATACTTGAAGGTCGAAACCGCGACTGTACCGGCTCCAGTATTTAAATGTTGAAAGTTTGAACGTTGGCCGAATTGCAAACTGAAACCGCAGTTTTGCAACCGCCTGCAACATAAGTTTGTGTGCACTCCTTGAATGTAGCATTTCGCCCCAGTGCCTGTAAGAAGCGCGCGTTCACTCCGTCGAGTGCACATTTTTGTGCAATAGAATGCACCCTATGAAATGGCATCCAGGCCATTGCCAGGAATACATAATCCCAGAATGTATGCCGAATGAATGTGAATGATATCCTGTAGGACCTGTAGGTCGAAACCGCGACGCCGCCGTGTCCTGAAGGGTGCATGTGCATCGCATATGTATGTTCCTCCGCCGACAGAATATAGGTTGAAACCGCAACCTCTGTATTCGACTAGGCCAGAATTTAGAGTACAAATTGTACTCATCCTGTATATATAGTTTCGAAAGAAACACCCGTTAAAATTGTACTCATCCTGTATATAGTTTCGAAAGAAACACCCGTTAAAATTGTACTCATCCTGTATATAGTTTCTAAAGATTACAATTTTACTCAGCCTGTATATAGTTCCCGATTATCCCCCAGTTTGAATGTTTTCTGTGTCCGGTCTCAATAATCACGAGATCTCCAGGTGACCTTTGCATTGTTTTGAGAACCCCCTTGAAGGAGGTGCTCACCGAACTCCCGTTTCCTCCGAAGGGACCGGCATATGTAACGCTAGCTCCCGTTTGAATCCGATTAATTCAATATTAAATAATATTTGCTGATTTAAACGTCGCCGACCTTTAGCGTTATCAAGAACCCGGTGTGTTCCAGCGAGATAAGATAGCGCCGACCGAAGCTCCGCGCAAACAAAGGTATGACGCGCGCCGTTTCTCCCCACCTAACAGCATTTCAAGACCTATAAAACTAGTTGCAGAGTGTATTTCGAGAGAGATTCCCGAGAGATTTCCAAGAGATACCTGATACTCCTCTAGCAAACACCTAGTTCCCAAATCCTTCATCCTGCCCTGTCCAGAGAGTCCCTCCGTCAACTCTACCAGTACCTGGGGATCCGTTCCGAAGCTGAGTTTAAGTTAGTGGTTTCAAAGAAACGCCTGACACTCAGCAATATTTTCCCGAAAGCTCCTGATAAGCTGAGTTTAAGTTAGTGGTTTCAAAGAAACGCCTGACACTCAGCAATATTTTCCCGAAAGCTCCTGATAAGCCGAGTTTAAGTTAGTGGTTGTATATCAACGCCTGACACTCAGTAATATTTTCCCGTACCTTCCGAAGCCGAGTTCAAGTTAGTGGTTTCCCAGAGAAACGCCTGACACTCAGCAATATTTTCCTTGTAAAAATTTCACACCGAAAACCGCTTGTAATTCAGTAATAATTAACTTGCATTTTAAATTCACCGCCGTGCTAATCAAGCAGAATTAAAAGCTGCAAGCTACCTAAGTAGAATTTACCTGAATTAATCCGTGAGGATTGTAGCGGCCGTTTTGCTTGAGAACTCTGTGGGCTGCACTTATAGTTTCGCCAAAGAGTTCTCCTGCAGGTGTCGGGGATTGTTAACCTCAAAACTCACGCCGACACGAAATTTCGTTCTTCAAGCGAAGCCCCGCCGGGCGGCGAACTCCTCGAAGTATTTCACCACCGAACTATAGTTACACGTTTAGGGTGAAAACCCGCATTAGCAGTTTTAATTGTTATTTGTTTACAGAATACGGAAACCGCAAACCGGCAAATTTGACAGGCTGCCCGGCGTTGCATTCAGCGCGCAGCTCGTCCCGAAGAGCAACGAAGTAGCAGTCCGGCCGATCACGACGTCTTCAAGCGAATTGCGTCCCCGAGGTCACGCCCGCTACAACCAGGAAGCTGCTTCCGTCCGTAGAATCCGCAGCCGCTTGAACCAGGAAGCCGCGATTTTATACTATCGTTAATTTGAGCAATTTACATCTCGTTGAATTAATTACACAACAATTTACTTATGTATGATAGATATATAAAATAAATGTTATACAGGATACTCCGTTAGTGTGTTTTGCTTATTTATGGTATATCTGAGCTAACGTTTGGACCTATCTCCGATCTAATGAGCTAACCCGTGGTAGATAAATAGTACAACCCCTACAAAGAGGGGCGGTTATTACAGTCTAAGTAACCATCGTTGGAGGCATATCAAAGAATTACAAAAATATATTGTCATTGCGTTCTATTCCAGTGTAAAATGCAAGTTTGGGGCAAAATCTCGCGCAGCATGTAAAAGTTAAACCGGCACTGCATGTAAGTAGCTACCGTTATAGGTATACCAGAGAGTTTCAAAAATAGATTGCTATTGCGTCATTTAAAGTGTACAATTTGAGTTTGGGGCAAAAGCGCGCGCAGCATGGAAAAGGTCAAACTGGCACTGAGTATAAGTAACCACCGATGGAAGTATATCAAAGAATCAGAAAAATATATTGCCATTGTGTTCAATTAAAGTGTAAAATGCAAGTTTGGGGAAAAGGCGCGTGCAGCATATGGAAGGCTAAGTGGGCACTACATATAAGTAACCACTGCTGGAGGTATATCAAAGAATTACAAAAACATTTACCCACTGCGTTAAATTAAAGTGCAAAACGCAAGTTTGGAGCAAAAGCGCGAGCAGCATGTAAAACTTAAACGCTCACTGCATGTAAGTAAATACCGTTAGAGGTATATCAGAGAGCTTCAAAAATATGTTGCAATTGCGTCCAATTAAAGTGTAAAATTTGAGTTTGGGGCAAAAGCGCGCGCAGCATGGAAAAGGTTAAACGGGCACTGTGTCTAAGTAACCATCGTTGGAGGCATATCAAAGAATTACAAAAATATATTGTCATTGCGTTCTATTCCAGTGTAAAATGCAAGTTTGGGGCAAAATCTCGCGCAGCATGTAAAAGTTAAACCGGCACTGCATGTAAGTAGCTACCGTTATAGGTATACCAGAGAGTTTCAAAAATAGATTGCTATTGCGTCATTTAAAGTGTACAATTTGAGTTTGGGGCAAAAGCGCGCGCAGCATGGAAAAGGTTAAACGGGCACTGTGTCTAAGTAACCATCGTTGGAGGCATATCAAAGAATTACAAAAATATATTGTCATTGCGTTCTATTCCAGTGTAAAATGCAAGTTTGGGGCAAAATCTCGCGCAGCATGTAAAAGTTAAACCGGCACTGCATGTAAGTAGCTACCGTTATAGGTATACCAGAGAGTTTCAAAAATAGATTGCTATTGCGTCATTTAAAGTGTACAATTTGAGTTTGGGGCAAAAGCGCGCGCAGCATGGAAAAGGTTAAACGGGCACTGTGTCTAAGTAACCATCGTTGGAGGCATATCAAAGAATTACAAAAATATATTGTCATTGCGTTCTATTCCAGTGTAAAATGCAAGTTTGGGGCAAAATCTCGCGCAGCATGTAAAAGTTAAACCGGCACTGCATGTAAGTAGCTACCGTTATAGGTATACCAGAGAGTTTCAAAAATAGATTGCTATTGCGTCATTTAAAGTGTACAATTTGAGTTTGGGGCAAAAGCGCGCGCAGCATGGAAAAGGTTAAACGGGCACTGTGTCTAAGTAACCATCGTTGGAGGCATATCAAAGAATTACAAAAATATATTGTCATTGCGTTCTATTCCAGTGTAAAATGCAAGTTTGGGGCAAAATCTCGCGCAGCATGTAAAAGTTAAACCGGCACTGCATGTAAGTAGCTACCGTTATAGGTATACCAGAGAGTTTCAAAAATAGATTGCTATTGCGTCATTTAAAGTGTACAATTTGAGTTTGGGGCAAAAGCGCGCGCAGCATGGAAAAGGTCAAACTGGCACTGAGTATAAGTAACCACCGATGGAAGTATATCAAAGAATCAGAAAAATATATTGCCATTGTGTTCAATTAAAGTGTAAAATGCAAGTTTGGGGAAAAGGCGCGTGCAGCATATGGAAGGCTAAGTGGGCACTACATATAAGTAACCACTGCTGGAGGTATATCAAAGAATTACAAAAACATTTACCCACTGCGTTAAATTAAAGTGCAAAACGCAAGTTTGGAGCAAAAGCGCGAGCAGCATGTAAAACTTAAACGCTCACTGCATGTAAGTAAATACCGTTAGAGGTATATCAGAGAGCTTCAAAAATATGTTGCAATTGCGTCCAATTAAAGTGTAAAATTTGAGTTTGGGGCAAAAGCGCGCGCAGCATGGAAAAGGTTAAACGGGCACTGTGTCTAAGTAACCATCGTTGGAGGCATATCAAAGAATTACAAAAATATATTGTCATTGCGTTCTATTCCAGTGTAAAATGCAAGTTTGGGGCAAAATCTCGCGCAGCATGTAAAAGTTAAACCGGCACTGCATGTAAGTAGCTACCGTTATAGGTATACCAGAGAGTTTCAAAAATAGATTGCTATTGCGTCATTTAAAGTGTACAATTTGAGTTTGGGGCAAAAGCGCGCGCAGCATGGAAAAGGTTAAACGGGCACTGTGTCTAAGTAACCATCGTTGGAGGCATATCAAAGAATTACAAAAATATATTGTCATTGCGTTCTATTCCAGTGTAAAATGCAAGTTTGGGGCAAAATCTCGCGCAGCATGTAAAAGTTAAACCGGCACTGCATGTAAGTAGCTACCGTTATAGGTATACCAGAGAGTTTCAAAAATAGATTGCTATTGCGTCATTTAAAGTGTACAATTTGAGTTTGGGGCAAAAGCGCGCGCAGCATGGAAAAGGTTAAACGGGCACTGTGTCTAAGTAACCATCGTTGGAGGCATATCAAAGAATTACAAAAATATATTGTCATTGCGTTCTATTCCAGTGTAAAATGCAAGTTTGGGGCAAAATCTCGCGCAGCATGTAAAAGTTAAACCGGCACTGCATGTAAGTAGCTACCGTTATAGGTATACCAGAGAGTTTCAAAAATAGATTGCTATTGCGTCATTTAAAGTGTACAATTTGAGTTTGGGGCAAAAGCGCGCGCAGCATGGAAAAGGTCAAACTGGCACTGAGTATAAGTAACCACCGATGGAAGTATATCAAAGAATCAGAAAAATATATTGCCATTGTGTTCAATTAAAGTGTAAAATGCAAGTTTGGGGAAAAGGCGCGTGCAGCATATGGAAGGCTAAGTGGGCACTACATATAAGTAACCACTGCTGGAGGTATATCAAAGAATTACAAAAACATTTACCCACTGCGTTAAATTAAAGTGCAAAACGCAAGTTTGGAGCAAAAGCGCGAGCAGCATGTAAAACTTAAACGCTCACTGCATGTAAGTAAATACCGTTAGAGGTATATCAGAGAGCTTCAAAAATATGTTGCAATTGCGTCCAATTAAAGTGTAAAATTTGAGTTTGGGGCAAAAGCGCGCGCAGCATGGAAAAGGTTAAACGGGCACTGTGTCTAAGTAACCATCGTTGGAGGCATATCAAAGAATTACAAAAATATATTGTCATTGCGTTCTATTCCAGTGTAAAATGCAAGTTTGGGGCAAAATCTCGCGCAGCATGTAAAAGTTAAACCGGCACTGCATGTAAGTAGCTACCGTTATAGGTATACCAGAGAGTTTCAAAAATAGATTGCTATTGCGTCATTTAAAGTGTACAATTTGAGTTTGGGGCAAAAGCGCGCGCAGCATGGAAAAGGTTAAACGGGCACTGTGTCTAAGTAACCATCGTTGGAGGCATATCAAAGAATTACAAAAATATATTGTCATTGCGTTCTATTCCAGTGTAAAATGCAAGTTTGGGGCAAAATCTCGCGCAGCATGTAAAAGTTAAACCGGCACTGCATGTAAGTAGCTACCGTTATAGGTATACCAGAGAGTTTCAAAAATAGATTGCTATTGCGTCATTTAAAGTGTACAATTTGAGTTTGGGGCAAAAGCGCGCGCAGCATGGAAAAGGTTAAACGGGCACTGTGTCTAAGTAACCATCGTTGGAGGCATATCAAAGAATTACAAAAATATATTGTCATTGCGTTCTATTCCAGTGTAAAATGCAAGTTTGGGGCAAAATCTCGCGCAGCATGTAAAAGTTAAACCGGCACTGCATGTAAGTAGCTACCGTTATAGGTATACCAGAGAGTTTCAAAAATAGATTGCTATTGCGTCATTTAAAGTGTACAATTTGAGTTTGGGGCAAAAGCGCGCGCAGCATGGAAAAGGTCAAACTGGCACTGAGTATAAGTAACCACCGATGGAAGTATATCAAAGAATCAGAAAAATATATTGCCATTGTGTTCAATTAAAGTGTAAAATGCAAGTTTGGGGAAAAGGCGCGTGCAGCATATGGAAGGCTAAGTGGGCACTACATATAAGTAACCACTGCTGGAGGTATATCAAAGAATTACAAAAACATTTACCCACTGCGTTCAATTAAAGTGCAAAACGCAAGTTTGGAGCAAAAGCGCGAGCAGCATGTAAAACTTAAACGCTCACTGCATGTAAGTAAATACCGTTAGAGGTATATCAGAGAGCTTCAAAAATATGTTGCAATTGCGTCCAATTAAAGTGTAAAATTTGAGTTTGGGGCAAAAGCGCGCGCAGCATGGAAAAGGTTAAACGGGCACTGTGTCTAAGTAACCATCGTTGGAGGCATATCAAAGAATTACAAAAATATATTGTCATTGCGTTCTATTCCAGTGTAAAATGCAAGTTTGGGGCAAAATCTCGCGCAGCATGTAAAAGTTAAACCGGCACTGCATGTAAGTAGCTACCGTTATAGGTATACCAGAGAGTTTCAAAAATAGATTGCTATTGCGTCATTTAAAGTGTACAATTTGAGTTTGGGGCAAAAGCGCGCGCAGCATGGAAAAGGTCAAACTGGCACTGAGTATAAGTAACCACCGATGGAAGTATATCAAAGAATCAGAAAAATATATTGCCATTGTGTTCAATTAAAGTGTAAAATGCAAGTTTGGGGAAAAGGCGCGTGCAGCATATGGAAGGCTAAGTGGGCACTACATATAAGTAACCACTGCTGGAGGTATATCAAAGAATTACAAAAACATTTACCCACTGCGTTCAATTAAAGTGCAAAACGCAAGTTTGGAGCAAAAGCGCGAGCAGCATGTAAAACTTAAACGCTCACTGCATGTAAGTAAATACCGTTAGAGGTATATCAGAGAGCTTCAAAAATATGTTGCAATTGCGTCCAATTAAAGTGTAAAATTTGAGTTTGGGGCAAAAGCGCGCGCAGCATGGAAAAGGTTAAACGGGCACTGTGTCTAAGTAACCATCGTTGGAGGCATATCAAAGAATTACAAAAATATATTGTCATTGCGTTCTATTCCAGTGTAAAATGCAAGTTTGGGGCAAAATCTCGCGCAGCATGTAAAAGTTAAACCGGCACTGCATGTAAGTAGCTACCGTTATAGGTATACCAGAGAGTTTCAAAAATAGATTGCTATTGCGTCATTTAAAGTGTACAATTTGAGTTTGGGGCAAAAGCGCGCGCAGCATGGAAAAGGTCAAACTGGCACTGAGTATAAGTAACAACCGATGGAAGTATATCAAAGAATCAGAAAAATATATTGCCATTGTGTTCAATTAAAGTGTAAAATGCAAGTTTGGGGAAAAGGCGCGTGCAGCATATGGAAGGCTAAGTGGGCACTACATATAAGTAACCACTGCTGGAGGTATATCAAAGAATTACAAAAACATTTAGCCACTGCGTTCAATTAAAGTGCAAAACGCAAGTTTGGAGCAAAAGCGCGAGCAGCATGTAAACCTTAAACGCTCACTGCATGTAAGTAAATACCGTTAGAGGTATATCAGAGAGCTTCAAAAATATGTTGCAATTGCGTCCAATTAAAGTGTAAAATTTGAGTTTGGGGCAAAAGCGCGCGCAACATGCAAAAGGTTAAACGGGCACTGTGTCTAAGTAACCATCGTTGGAGGCATATCAAAGAATTACAAAAATATATTGTCATTGCGTTCTATTCCAGTGTAAAATGCAAGTTTGGGGCAATATCTCGCGCAGCATGTAAAAGTTAAACCGGCACTGCATGTAAGTAGCTACCGTTATAGGTATACCAGAGAGTTTCAAAAATAGATTGCTATTGCGTCATTTAAAGTGTACAATTTGAGTTTGGGGCAAAAGCGCGCGCAGCATGGAAAGGTCAAACTGGCACTGAGTATAAGTAACCACCGATAGAAGTATATCAAAAAATCAGAAAAATATATTGCCATTGTGTTCAATTAAAGTGTAAAATGCAAGTTTGGGGAAAAGGCGCGTGCTGCATATGGAAGGCTAAGTGGGCACTACATATAAGTAACCACTGCTGGAGGTATATCAAAGAATTACAAAAACATTTACCCACTGCGTTCAATTAAAGTGCAAAACGCAAGTTTGGAGCAAATGCGCGAGCAGCATGTAAACCTTAAACGCTCACTGCATGTAAGTAAATACCGTTAGAGGTATATCAGAGAGCTTCAAAAATATGTTGCAATTGCGTCCAATTAAAGTGTAAAATTTGAGTTTGCGGCAAAAGCGCGCGCAGCATGGAAAAGGTTAAACGGGCACTGTGTCTAAGTAACCATCGTTGGAGGCATATCAAAGAATTACAAAAATATATTGTCATTGCGTTCTATTCCAGTGTAAAATGCAAGTTTGGGGCAATATCTCGCGCAGCATGTAAAAGTTAAACCGGCACTGCATGTAAGTAGCTACCGTTATAGGTATACCAGAGAGTTTCAAAATAGATTGCTATTGCGTCATTTAAAGTGTACAATTTGAGTTTGGGGCAAAAGCGCGCGCAGCATGGAAAGGTCAAACTGGCACTGAGTATAAGTAACAACCGATAGAAGTATATCAAAGAATCAGAAAAATATATTGCCATTGTGTTCAATTAAAGTGTAAAATGCAAGTTTGGGGAAAAGGCGCGTGCTGCA
Organism: Agriotes lineatus; assembly: GCA_940337035.1. Lineage (NCBI taxonomy): Eukaryota > Metazoa > Arthropoda > Insecta > Coleoptera > Elateridae > Agriotes > Agriotes lineatus. Next base: position 27,603 of record CALNHX010011639.1, read on the forward strand.
TATGGAAGGCTAAGTGGGCACTACATATAAGTAACCACTGCTGGAGGTATATCAAAGAATTACAAAAACATTTACCCACTGCGTTCAATTAAAGTGCAAAACGCAAGTTTGGAGCAAAAGCGCGAGCAGCATGTAAACCTTAAACGCTCACTGCATGTAAGTAAATACTGTTAGAGGTATATCAGAGAGCTTCAAAAATATGTTGCAATTGCGTCCAATTAAAGTGTAAAATTTGAGTTTGCGGCAAAAGCGCGCGCAGCATGGAAAAGGTTAAACGGGCACTGTGTCTAAGTAACCATCGTTGGAGGCATATCAAAGAATTACAAAAATATATTGTCATTGCGTTCTATTCCAGTGTAAAATGCAAGTTTGGGGCAAAATCTCGCCCAGCATGTAAAAGTTAAACCGGCACTGCATGTAAGTAGCACCGTTATAGGTATACCAGAGAGTTTCAAAAATAGATTGCTATTGCGTCATTTAAAGTGTACAATTTGAGTTTGGGGCAAAAGCGCGCGCAGCATGGAAAGGTCAAACTGGCACTGAGTATAAGTAACCACCGATAGAAGTATATCAAAGAATCAGAAAAATATATTGCCATTGTGTTCAATTAAAGTGTAAAATGCAAGTTTGGGGAAAAGGCGCGTGCTGCATATGGAAGGCTAAGTGGGCACTACATATAAGTAACCACTGCTGGAGGTATATCAAAGAATTACAAAAACATTTACCCACTGCGTTCAATTAAAGTGCAAAACGCAAGTTTGGAGCAAAAGCGCGAGCAGCATGTAAACCTTAAACGCTCACTGCATGTAAGTAAATACCGTTAGAGGTATATCAGAGAGCTTCAAAAATATGTTGCAATTGCGTCCAATTAAAGTGTAAAATTTGAGTTTGGGGCAAAAGCGCGCGCAGCATGGAAAAGGTTAAACGGGCACTGTGTCTAAGTAACCATCGTTGGAGGCATATCAAAGAATTACAAAAATATATTGTCATTGCGTTCTATTCCAGTGTAAAATGCAAGTTTGGGGCAAAATCTCGCGCAGCATGTAAAAGTTAAACCGGCACTGCATGTAAGTAGCTACCGTTATAGGTATACCAGAGAGTTTCAAAAATAGATTGCTATTGCGTCATTTAAAGTGTACAATTTGAGTTTGGGGCAAAAGCGCGCGCAGCATGGAAAGGTCAAACTGGCACTGAGTATAAGTAACCACCGATAGAAGTATATCAAAGAATCAGAAAAATATATTGCCATTGTGTTCAATTAAAGTGTAAAATGCAAGTTTGGGGAAAAGGCGCGTGCAGCATATGGAAGGCTAAGTGGGCACTACATATAAGTAACCACTGCTGGAGGTATATCAAAGAATTACAAAAACATTTAGCCACTGCGTTCAATTAAAGTGCAAAACGCAAGTTTGGAGCAAAAGCGCGAGCAGCATGTAAAACTTAAACGCTCACTGCATGTAAGTAAATACCGTTAGAGGTATATCAGAGAGCTTCAAAAATATGTTGCAATTGCGTTCAATTAAAGTGTAAAATTTGAGTTTGCGGCAAAAGCGCGCGCAGCATGGAAAAGGTTAAACGGGCACTGTGTCTAAGTAACCATCGTTGGAGGCATATCAAAGAATTACAAAAATATATTGTCATTGCGTTCTATTCCAGTGTAAAATGCAAGTTTGGGGCAAAATCTCGCGCAGCATGTAAAAGTTAAACCGGCACTGCATGTAAGTAGCTACCGTTATAGGTATACCAGAGAGTTTCAAAAATAGATTGCTATTGCGTCATTTAAAGTGTACAATTTGAGTTTGGGGCAAAAGCGCGCGCAGCATGAAAAAGGTCAAACTGGCACTGAGTATAAGTAACCACCGATGGAAGTATATCAAAGAATCAGAAAAATATATTGCCATTGTGTTCAATTAAAGTGTAAAATGCAATTTTGGGGAAAAGGCGCGTGCAGCATATGGAAGGCTAAGTGGGCACTACATATAAGTAACCACTGCTGGAGGTATATCAAAGAATTACAAAAACATTTACCCACTGCGTTCAATTAAAGTGCAAAACGCAAGTTTGGAGCAAAAGCGCGAGCAGCATGTAAAACTTAAACGCTCACTGCATGTAAGTAAATACCGTTAGAGGTATATCAGAGAGCTTCAAAAATATGTTGCAATTGCGTCCAATTAAAGTGTAAAATGTGAGTTTGGGGCAAAAGCGCGCGCAGCATGGAAAAGGTTAAACGGGCACTGTGTCTAAGTAACCATCGTTGGAGGCATATCAAAGAATTACAAAAATATATTGTCATTGCGTTCTATTCCAGTGTAAAATGCAAGTTTGGGGCAAAATCTCGCGCAGCATGTAAAAGTTAAACCGGCACTGCATGTAAGTAGCTACCGTTATAGGTATACCAGAGAGTTTCAAAAATAGATTGCTATTGCGTCATTTAAAGTGTACAATTTGAGTTTGGGGCAAAAGCGCGCGCAGCATGGAAAGGTCAAACTGGCACTGAGTATAAGTAACCACCGATAGAAGTATATCAAAGAATCAGAAAAATATATTGCCATTGTGTTCAATTAAAGTGTAAAATGCAAGTTTGGGGAAAAGGCGCGTGCAGCATATGGAAGGCTAAGTGGGCACTACATATAAGTAACCACTCCTGGAGGTATATCAAAGAATTACAAAAACATTTAGCCACTGCGTTCAATTAAAGTGCAAAACGCAAGTTTGGAGCAAAAGCGCGAGCAGCATGTAAAACTTAAACGCTCACTGCATGTAAGTAAATACCGTTAGAGGTATATCAGAGAGCTTCAAAAATTTGTTGCAATTGCGTCCAATTAAAGTGTAAAATTTGAGTTTGGGGCAAAAGCGCGCGCAGCATGGAAAAGGTTAAACGGGCACTGTGTCTAAGTAACCATTGTTGGAGGCATATCAAAGAATTACAAAAATATATTGTCATTGCGTTCTATTCCAGTGTAAAATGCAAGTTTGGGGCAAAATCTCGCGCAGCATGTAAAAGGTCAAA
>CALNHX010011640.1:0-30598 GCA_940337035.1 Agriotes lineatus
GATCACTTATCGGCTGTAGTTAACGACCCGATTTCGGTAGCTTTTTGCTCGAATTCAAGCTTCCGTAAATTGATTACGCATTTTACGTTCAAACAATATTGTTAAGAGCATATTCAAGTGGTTGTTGTAGTGTTCATGAATATTCTGATGTTTTTACATTAAAAAACTTTCTCGATTTCGTATGCCTATACTATAGCACGGTATCTTCGCAAATTAGAAATTTTGAGTACAGGGTGTGTACAAATTAGTGGTGCCTGCTTTGTACAGGCATACTAATAATTAACTACACTAACATTGTATTGCTTAATTTTTCGCGGAACGCCGATAATCTTACTGATGCAGGTCGAGTAATTTTAATTGCTTATGCAGCGTCCCTTTATTTTAATGTGTTAGGTTTATTATTGCCTGCTTTGTTATGTATTTATTATTGTATGTGTGTGTTATTGTACTTGCCTATTAATTGTCGCCGCTTGCAATATAGTACCAAACATTTAATAAATGCTGTGATAAGTTATTGGTCTTTGCTGATTGATTTGCTGGATTTATCCTATACCTTGAGGAAGTCCGACTCAAGGATTTGTCGACGCCGAGGACCTGGCGCCCTCTACCTTAGTTTTATTTTTCAGCGTAGCTGGAACCCTAACCCTTCTCGGCGAGTTGGCCAAATAAGACCGATATTTACCAGCCGGCCAAATAACAAATACAACTTTCGCCACCAGGTAAAACCAACTCTTTTATCCTTTGTCACAGAGTCAAGCGGGAGCCGGAGAGTAGGGATGCTTAGATCGGGCGACGCGGCGAAGCTTGTGCAACCCGTTGGCTTCACACCTGCATGATATTGAACTGCCTTATCAGCAGGATCTCTCTTCAAGTTTGTGTTACCCTCCGTGTGGCTCCAAAGGTTTGCGCGTCACACATTCTTGTGGCGTGATAACGTCTACAAATTGATAACGTAATTAACCGTTTTGAAAACAATATGGAGGCACGCGAAAGATGGCATGTTTGAGAATTGTAAAATTTTAAGAACTTATACAGTTCGCTTGTTTGGAATATTTAGATCTAAAGCATTTCAAGAAATTGGGAAGCCTTCGGTTTCAATATTTAAACTAAGCAATGCAGATTCAAGAATGGTCTATAAGTGATCGATAAACGCCAAATTCCGTTAAAGGCAAATGCATAGATCACCCTTATTCCAAATATTTATGTCGATGTTACCACTGGAGTCAAAAAATTACTGGCAAAATTTGGGAGACCTTATGTAATTTAAAAAATATTAGATAATGATCGATATAAAATTAAAGATCTTGATGGTTTTCAGTTAACTTAGCTGCCATTCGAAGCTTACCTCAAAATATGAAACCCTGGATTAAAGTGTTGGGCTAATAATTATATGCAAGTGTGATAGTTCAGACTATTTCTATTTTACGAAAATATCGGATTTTGATATCAGGTACACATTTCAAATTTTATATAAGATATTTTGTTAGTAATTCGTATAGTTTAGTACCTAGTAATACGTTTAAGTAATAAAATAATAACAATGATTGAGGGCAATCGTAAGTCAGGATGGCCGAACTGTGGTGGATGCGCCTTGCGGATAGGCAACACACACTACAGCAATACGACTCACGGGTAGGAAACACACTTGCTAAGCATGTGATGTCACCGCATCAATCCCAAAGTACAGGGTGCGCATCTAACGACGTAACCCTCAGCGGCGGCAGTTCGAGTTTAGTTGCGGCGTTATGAAAATTATTATGTTATGTGTTACGTATGTGGTGTTCTTAGGTTAGTTTAAGAACTAAAAAAGCGTGTAAATAGCCTGCAAATGTATATATTAATAAACACTACAAAGGTTAAGATTAATTGAAGGTAATCTAGAGGGGACAGCAAATATATATGCAAAATTCCGAGTGTGAGTGTTATTTAATGTGAAATAATCCTAGCTTACGCAAGCATGTCGTCCTTAATTGGCTGGCTTGCAGTAGTGTTAATAACCCTTTCAGAGTCGAGGCCAGCTGATGACCATAGAGCTACAGAATATGACAAAGATGTTCAGGGAGAAAAGCAAACCATACCGTAAGTGTTTCTATTACTTTTATTTTCTTGTTTAAGTACAAAGACACATATACTGTTGACTCTTGAAAGTTGTTGTTAGCGGTGACAGATATTGCATTGTTTATTATTTAAATTATGGTGTATGGCGTGAATGCCAAATCAGTTTATTTAGGAGTATAGTATAACTGTAATATTTTAATATGCAATTTATACAAAGCGTTCTAATAATTTGAGAAAGTAAAACCTATATTATACAGGGTGGCTCTAAAACTTCTGAACTAAATGTTACTCCAGATTTCTGAAATCAAAATTTAGCTGTATTGCAAAGTTCTTCTTTTCAAAGGTATAGGAATTCAAAGCTATTTTTAGTAACAGGAAAATCATTGAGCTATTGTAACGAATCTTATTTCTACCTCATTTGATCTATCGCTTGTCGATCTGTATGGTAAACTTTTAATACTTCCGTCCAATGTTTCAATATGTCTTTTTTTTCAAATAAAGATCAGCTAGTTTTCCGACCTTTATATTTTTTGTTCTACTTTTGCATTGTCAACCGTTTAGTTATATTTGAAATATATATTGGTAGTTATATATATATATATATATAGCGAGTGTGTTACAGCCTGGGCCGTCTCTCGCATCCCAAACGCCATTGGTCTTTATTATTCCACATTCCTTTTTCTAGATTTCGTGTGCGCATATCTTCTGTTATTTGTTTATTCCATGTGTGAGGGGGTCTGCCCCTTTTGTTTCTCCCTGGTGGGTTCCAATCTAAAATTCGCTTTGGCCATCTACCTTCGTTCATCCTTCGTACGTGTCCATACCATACAAGACGCCTTTTTTCAATTTCTTCAATAGTTGTTTCTTCCTTCTTCATTCTAGTTCTTATTTCTGTGTTTCGAACATGATCTAATCTGGACACTCTGCACCCTCTTCGTAGAAAATCCATTTCCACAGCGTTAATTCTTTGCTTATCTTTATTGGTCATTTCCCAGGTTTCAGATCCGTATATAAGTATACTCTGTACTATTATCTATTCAGAGGTGATTTTTAAAAAAAGCTCTAGGAGAAGAAAAAGGCGTCAGGATTGGAGGTGAAAGTATTACAAATATAAGATATGCTGATGACACGGCGATATTGGCTGAAAGCATCGAAGACCTTCAGATGATGTTAGACAAAGTCAATGAAACAAAGCATACAAATGGGATTAACCATAAATGTTAAGAAAACCAAACTGTTAGTGACTAGCAAACTTGATGTAGGCCCACTGAATTTACAACTTAATGGAGTAAATATCTCTCAAGTCGATCATTTTAAATATTTAGGTAGCTGGATCAACAAAAAATTTGGACCCAGATGAAGAAATAAAATATATCGCATTCAGCTAGCTAGGAATTATTTTCTGAAGTTCAGAACAATATTAAGTAATAAACATCTCAAACTACACACTAGAACTAAATTACTAAAATGCTATGTCTGGTCTGTGCTTCTGTACGGATGTGAAACCTGGACACTAAAAATCGTTACTATGAACCGCATTGCGGCATTTGAGTTGTGGTGCTACCGTAGAATCCTCAAAATTCCCTGGACGCAAAGAAAGACAAACGAACAAGTGTTAAACATGATGAACAAGGAAAGAGAACTTTTAACTATAATAAAACAAAGAAAACTGGAATACCTTGGGCATGTAATGAGAGGACCAAAATACGAACTTCTACGTTTAACACTAAATGGGAAAATAGAAGGAAAGGAGTGGATAGGCAGAAAGAAAATGTGGTGGCTGAGAAACCTGCGCCACTGGACAGGCCTAACAGCCGAACAATTATTCCATGCTACACGGGATCGATATCGATATAAAGAAATTGTCGACATGGTGATAGTCAACGTCTGATAATCGGACAAGACACATGAAGAAGAAGAAGAAGTACTATTGTCTTATATATTCTGACTTTAGTATGATTACCTATATTCTTTGACCATAATAGGGAGTTCAATCTTTGTGTAGCCTGTCTGCCTTGAGCCACCCTGCTCGTGATGTCCTTTTTGGAGTTCCCCCCTGACGAGGTTATACTTCCCAGGTATTTGAAGTCGTCGCATTTTTGTATTGTGTGTCCTTGTATTTGCAGATTTCTTCCATGATTTTCTGTTGTTAAGTATTTTGTCTTGTTATAGTTAATTTTTAGTCCGTTTGCGTTATATGTGTCTGCTAGCTTTCTCATCATGTATTCTATATCAAATTCATCACTAGCCATGATTACTTGGTCATCTGCGAACAACAAGGAGTAAATGTAATCGTGTCCAATCGGTATACCCATGCGTCTACATTTTAATTTCCAACTTGTTAAAATACTTTCTAAGTAAATTTTAAACAAGGTGGGTGAAAGGCAACAGCCCTGACGTAATCCTTTATTTGTTACGAATGGTGTCGATATTTTGTTTGAGATTTTGATTACGTTTGTTTGATTCCTGTAGATTTCCTTAATAGTATGTATGTAAGCTTTGTTGATATTGGTTTTTTCGAGGATTTCAAAGAGATTTTGCACTGGGACTGTATCAAATGCCTTCTCTAAATCTATAAATATCATGTGGGTCTCTAGATTTTTTCTTTTTTCAATGATTTGTTTTAGGGAGAACACGTTGTCAGTACAGGAACGGCCGGCAGTGAATCCGCATTGTTCTTCTCCTATTGTAATTTCGTTCTCTATTCTTTTCCTGATTATTCGTCCATACAGTCTCCCTACCGTATCCAAAACACTTATTCCTCGGTAATTGTCGCAATTACTTCGTGATCCTTTCTTATGGATCGGTGTCAGGTATCCTATCTTCCAATCGGGAGGTAATTCGTCATGATGTAGAAGACATCTATTGAAAATATACACGAGAATTTCATATGTTTGTGATGTTGCGTGTTTTAGTAGTTCAGTGCTGATACCTCCAGGACCTGGTGCCTTGCCGTTTTTCATTTCTCGTATAGCTTGCTTTACTTCTTTTGGTGTTATAGCATTGACATGTCCTTCAGTTATATGTCGTTGTGGTTTTTGTATTTAGGGATATTCTCTTGGATCTTTCTTCAACATTTTTGAAAAGTATCTATAATTATTCTCTCTCTCTATATTGGTAGTTACATAGTTCAAAAATTTGTGTAAATAAAAAATAAAATCCGTACAGGTATAGTGATCTAAAATTGGTATAAAAAGTAATAAAAATAACTTTTAGTTGGCAGTTTTAAGTTTTTAAAACGACTATTTAATAACATGTTTTCATTAGTTTACGTTGTCAGTAGTAAGGTGCTTAAAAGATTTCATTAGGCTCGTTGTCAGTAGCAACGTGTTTTAAAATTTTTAAAACACCCAAAATTACGACCGATTGCTGGTAATCCTAATTTACATTTATTTTTTTTTATATTTACCGTGTTTTCTAGATTCTATCGTAGATAAAATATTGTAGGATACACATGCGTAAAGCATCTTTAGTCACTCGCGGGACTTAAAACGCTCGCTCACTCGCGTTTTAACTCTGCCCCACTCGTGACTAAAGAGTAGCTTGACGCACTTGTATCGTAAATTACTATTTTAAAATTTCATTTGAAAAAGTAGGAATTTTTGAATTAATTTCGGTATGTGAAGTGCCACATTTTTTTCACTCAGTGAAACCGTTCAAAGCATTTTGATATTAATGTAACATTGTTTCCAAGAACTTTAAACTTTTCGATATAGCTAAATTCGCTTCAATATTTTCATCCCCAGAAATCTGTGCTAACTTTTTGCACAGAGCTTTTAAGACTCGTTTAGAGAAAATATCAAAGCAATTTCAAGTGAATGTGATTCAATTATAATGTTTGGTTTCATCTTAGACTACTTGATATTTTTGTAGAAAATATTATAACTATGTAGCGCCTTAAACTATAGGTTTCTAAATGTTTCAAGTTTCATTTCTATTAAAAAACTATAATTACGGAATTAAAATATGTGGGATGTTTAATAGTAATGGAACCGTCTATTCTTACCAACATAGGCAGATACACAGAACCGAATATGCCGTAGCAAAATGTGCACCCTTAAACATTTAAGGGCTGGAAATGTTGAATTTTTATTTTTGATTTTTCTTTGCAATTCAAAAACTGTTTATTATATCAACAAGTATATCTACAAGTTCGACAATGTAATAGATATTTTAATTTCGCATAAAAAAGATGTACCTATTTTGTATCTAAAAATTAAATGGTTTTCGAGATGATAGTTATTTGTATAACAAGTGTTGAAAGTATACCTTTGTCGAACGAAAACGACAGTTGCAGCATGACACGAAGTCGTTTAAGTATTTTTTGTGTAGGCCAGAAATGGGATCCGGTTTGCAGTTGAAAGAGGAACGTCCATTAAAACAAGTCCCACATCAGAAGGAAAATGAATCTGACAAGAGAAGCGGATTTGTAAAAGGGGTTCCGCAGATACCCACAACGTTACCACCTTTAGAAGAAATTATTGGAGATAGACTATGCAGTAAGGCTTTATGCACCTTGACTGGGAAGTAACTAAGTATAAGCGTTTCACCCTATAAGAATAATTAAGGCAATTATTAAAAATTAAATGAAATTATTTAGTTGCTAATAAAGCGTTATTGTTATAAGTCTATTATTTAGTTTTTATATTACTATATAAACCAAGAAATATGTAGCATGCCTATTTTAACTAAACAGTCAATTCTATTTAAGAACATAGTTGAAAAAAAGTCTATAGTAAAAATGTCATTATTATCATTTTTGTTTTAACTATTCGTATTTCGTTTTTGAAATGGTGTTAAAAGGTAAGAAATTTTGTCAAAATTAAACATGACATTGATGCATACTTATAGTAACCTGAAATGAACAAAAATTTAAAATAGAGACAAACATTCGAAATTCTTAATGTCCAAATTTGACTGTCAGTTGTGACATATCTCACTCGGCTTCCCCTCGTGAGCAAACATTTCCCCTTATGAATGAAATGCCACTTGTACTATACGAACTATTTACAGCTTTCCTTTTAATTATAATATCCAATCGTTCTTGATTCTGGTTTCTATTTCTTTTCCCCAGTTTTCTTGCATTTTTCATTTTAATTTATTAAGCCGGTTTTGCCTTTTATGTATTTTTTTCATGAACTTACATGCGTGTTGTGTCCAAATAGTAGCAGTTAGACTTTATAGTAAACAATAGTAAACAAATTGTTTAAACTTTATGGAATTAAATTATTACTTAAACTATTATTGGAGTGTTGTTACTCCTACATATTTATAACAACTACTGTAAGGTGATAATTTCCTGTACAATTTCAGAAAAACTGTGGCACTACCCAAAGTTACATACTATATCGAAGTAAATAATGTAAATGTGCAGTTCTTCATAAAAGTATCTTATTTTTATCCCTTATCACCTGGTACTTGTTTGTATGTGTTGGGTGAAAACCAGGCACAAAAAATTTAGTAGTAAATTGGTGAATATGTGTTAAAGCAGATATATAAGAAATCATAATATTCTTATATTACAACCATTCAGCATGCGAAAGGAATAGCCAGTATATATAGGGGAGAACCGCCATCATTTGATCCGTGAAAATGCCGCCATCGCCGCCATTTGTACCCTAATATTACTTGTAAATTGTTGAGATTTTTTGAAATTTTGTGTTTACGTGCAGTAAATTACAGCGAACAATCCGAAAATGGTGTAAGATTTTTTTTACTACCTCAAGAGAATGGAAATAAGGAGAGAAGGAGGCAATGCATATACAGGTTGTCTAAAGTTGAACGAAATATGGCAATTCCATGATTTGGAAAAGGTTCAAATAGTATTTGCCATAAAAATAATCAAAATATAAATTTCAGTAATTACTTTGGTAGCTGGCTAATAAGTAGCTATTGTATGGGGTGGCCAATTAAGAAGGGCACTCGGCCCTACCTGGAAAAGTAATTGTGGCAAAGACTTGGGGTAAAAAAATTATGACTAAAGCGGCCAAGAGAAAATGCTGGAAATTATTTTTAAGTTTCTAGAATGGCCCCCACGGGGCGTAATTGCATTCTTGAATTTTAAATCCCGTTTTTTGAGAAATATTCTTTTATTACACATAGCTAAAATGAACACCGTTTTAAAGCTGAGATAAATTCGATTCTTTTTCGTTAAATTGTTTTTGCTCTATCTCTTAAAAAAGTGGTGGGGGGTGTCCGAACATTTTAGGAAATAAATGTCAATAACTTTAAAATGGCTGAACGGATTTTGTCAAACTTGGAGTCGTTGATTCAGATTGCTTGTATCGCCGCTAGAGGGCGTTTTGCGACAACACTAAAAATAAAATGGGTTTTCTCAAAAAAATTAAATGCAACGATATCACTTTTATTGCAACAAACGATAGCCAAAGGAGGGTCTAACACGCTAGTGACAGAAGGGCAATATTCAATCATATTGAATGAGTATTAATTATTATTGACATATTAAATTTAATGTTGGTATTTTAACAGCAAATTTATATATATTTTGCTAAAAGAACGATAATTAGGATTTAATAATGGCAAGTATACTGAAAATATTCCCAAAGATGCGACATTATTTCGAGTTTTAACTTCTTTTACTGATAGGAAAGAAATATCGAAATGCGGTTTTTACTAGCGTGTTAGACCCTTATTTGATTATCTTTTGTTGCAATACAAGTGATATCGTTGCATTTAATTTTTTTGAGAAAATCCATTTCTTTTGTAGTGTTGTCGCAAAACGCCCTCTAGCGGCAACACAAGTAATCTAAATCAATCCGCTCAAAGCAGCGCTGATAGCCGAAGAAAGTCCCTTTTTAACGACTCCAAGTTTGACAAAATCCGTTCAGCCATTTTGAAGTTATTGACATTTATTTCAGAAAATTTTTGGACTCCCCCCACCACTTTCCCTTACGAGATAGAACAAAAACAATTAACGAATTTATCTCAGCTTTAAAACGGTGTTCATTTTAGCTATGTGTAATATAAAAATATTTCTCAAAAAACGGGATTTAAAATTCAAGAATGCTATTAAGCCCCCTGGCGGCCATTCTAAAAACTTAAAAATAATTTCCAGAATTTTCTCTTGGCCGCTTTAGCCATAAATTTTTTTACCCCTAGTCTTTACGACAATTACTTTTCGAGACAGGGCCGAGTGCTCTTCTAAATTGGGCACCCGGTACATACTAGTTGCCTAACCATGATCCTGATTATAAAAATGCTATAACTATTATTAAAAATAATCAAAATATATTGATGAAGTCCAATATCATTACATACTAGGATTTCATGAAGTTCAAGGATTCTCGAAAAGCAGCCTTTACTATAAAATAATTAAACTTTTAACGCCTAGCAAAATTAACACACAACTCATTGTTTATGTTAGATATTATTCGAATTCTATTTTTACTGTTCGCAATGCTTCTGTACGCAAATCTGTTCTAAGCAAACGTGGAAAATATCAGGAATTTCAAAAACCATATCCAACATCGACCACCGCTTCAAAGAGCATATATTGAAAACAATTGACGTCACTTGCAACACGGAATATTTCACAGATCTATTGCTTTTATAATTCACTGATTCTTTATATCACTTCTGTTTGTTCTTACAAATTTATTTGCTTACTTTATCTTTTAAAAAAGAAACATTTACTAAACTGTTATTAAATCTGGTACTCATCAAAATACAATGGTTGTCAATTTTTAACTGTACGGCTCAGAATTTACCCTAAAAAATGAAGTCAGCTGTTGCCATTTGACCTTCATAATCATAAAGTTTGGTCTAAACTCGCAGAATTTTGTATTTTCATTTACCATTCGTGGTTCCAATGTTGTGTTATTGTTAGAAAATCATTTAATAAACACACCTTGACTTGTCAAGCGTCAATATTATTTAAGAATAGTTATACGCATATGATCATACCTGGTAAATATGTTTGCACAAATAACAGGTTAAAAATAGTTAATTATGCTCCGTGGCCGTAAAATGTATGTATTAGTTCCGACATAAATAGTGTTGCCAAAGCGATACATTTATGCTTTTATGATTTATTTCAAATTTATCTAGGTACCTCTGTATTCAGTTTTCTCTTTCACGTTATGCTTTTATTTATTTCTTGACGGTCTTGTTGTGAAGTACTAGCATACTATGTTAGAAATAAGTGATTTACTTGAAGGACAGGTACTAACGGGTGTTCATAAACAAAATGTTATGTCTTTGATTAATTCGTGCAACACAATGAAACGTCATTGAGTACTGTCATAGCGCATTTTTTCTCAATTTTAATAGACATACGTTTCTGAAGTCAAAACCTAGTGGGATGACGACTGTTTATGAACACCCGTTATTTAGGAACATAGAAGATCAAGCAGCGGAAGTTTTAAAAACTTGACGTAATAAACATTTTAAAGTGTGTTGTTTTTACTGATTTTCGGTTTCCATGTCGAATTTAAATCCCACGCTTGGCTGACTCTCAGTCTTGAGGCTATAATATATTGTTTTATTCCCTTTACTGCAAACACTGTATGTCTCTTTCTTCCGTTAATTCCAGCTTTTCCACTATTATTCATTATATTTTTGTCAACAAACAGTAGTGGATGTCAACTGCACTCCACCTATAATATTGAGGAATGATATAAAAATAAATCATGATCCATTTATTTCGATTATACGTTTAAATTTATTAGTAAAATGAAACTTCTGCAATTTCAGCGATTTCAAAAGGACTAATGGTTTTTTTCTCCATTTATTGAAAAATAATAGCGTAATCGCTGGCGTGTGAATTATGCATTCAGAATTATTTTGTTTTATTTAATATAATGATGATGTTTTTCCTTATTATGATTTTTTTAAACTATAGTTAAAATTATGGCTATCACGCCATATTAATTTATTTTACAATAAAAATTACTGGAGTTTTTGATCTTCTATAATTATTTAATATTTGAATTATACTTATTTTTATTAAACTACACTCAATTAGTATTCAGCAAATAATATATTAGATTTCGAAATATTCTACTACTTAAAAAATATGTTTCTGTGAAAAATATCCATTTAAGATATTGCGAACAGAACGATTATAAATAGTAAATAATATATTATCTCGCATATCAAAAAATCTCAGTTTTCGTGACATGACTCTTTGGTTAAATGAAATTATAAAAATCTGAAGCTATGTTTCTATACCTTTTTGCACAATTCATTCAATTGTGTTGTAGAATCCCTGGTGTTCTGTGCATACTGCAAATAAAAGTATTCTAAAGATGATTGCTGTTTCAATAATGTACGGAAGAATATATAAAAACCTTTTCAATATAATAAAGGATTTGCAAATTTATTGGAATTTATAAAAACATACTGTTCAGAGTTTTCCAAAATAACACTGTTAGTGGTTTGGTTACCTTGTTACATGCTTTACAACTTTTTCCTTTGTAAGTGATTGAGATTGTTCAGGAAATTTTATTGGCCAATTAATACACTCTAAGGTGATTGAAAGAACTACAGAATATGCACTTCTCATCAAACGAAAAAAATATAAATATTGATTATTAAAGATTCTACTTGCTAAAATTATGAAAGAATATTTATAAATAGGGAGCTGGAAACGCTTCGTTAGGGAAAGGTGATCATTTTTTATTTACAAGAAATTACTTAATTGACTGTAACACAGTATCAATTTTGAACAAAATATTGATTACACCTTCTATAAGAAACAATATATAATAATATATTGCAAAAAAGAGATAGAGCTAGCTAGACTTCTAAAGAGCTCATGTAACAAAATGCAATTTTGCCTCCACCGAATACGGGATGAATGCTTTATATACTGTGTGAATAATGTAAGACTATACATTGGCAACTTTATTTTAGCATTAATCAATTTACCCATGTTAGTAACAATTCCCGGTATTAAAATTGCATAGAAATAATCCACTTTCAATTAATGTCTATAGTATAATAGTTATTTCTGCCACTTTAAATATACATATTAGTAATTATAGTTAGATATGGTGTTACGTGTAATTTTACATTTAGATACAGTTAAGGATTGTTTGGATAATTTCTTAGCTTAAATACATTCATATAGTTAGATTCACCTGCATACGTTAGGTGTAGCTTTGGTTGCATACTCATTTTTGCAATTTTTGGGACTTTTGGAAAATCCTTGATTTTTAGGGAATTTTGAGTAACAGTTTTGAAAATTGTTTTGATAGTACGATTTCCGGCTACCATTTTTAAGTTTTCCTTTTTGGAACTGCATGTGATCTTTGGAAATTTTCACTTAAGTGGATTACGTAGTTTCCATTTTTCTTTGAGGAATCTGCCATCCAGAAATAGGAAATGGGTGTTATATTGCTAAAATGAATCCGATTGTATTGGGATAAATATATATTTCTGCAATTTACTTACTCGAGGCCACCTTACAACCCTGGTATGTTAATTTATGGTTGCCGTTGAACATTTTTTGATAACGTCTCGTATTTAGGCCTCCTCGTCCTAGTTTGCTGTATCGTTTTCCGATTTTTCGGGATCTAATATGCCTGTGGCATTGATGTTACTTGGCTAAGGCACCTGGAGCAACGATCCCGTTCCAGTCCGAGCACCTCAGCACATGTGGTAGTTCGCATGCAAGGCTTCTCCCCATGGTGACTGCACTCGACTACGTTTCTCACTCGCAAAGTTAGATAAAGGCCTGACTCTTTGGAGGTTATTCAAGCTGGTGGACATCTTAATAGCTATCCCCCATAGCTGTTGATGTAGCGGTCCTTCTGTGCACAATCCAGGTATCTACAACACCTAGTGTTATCTACCTTTTGGTGTTTATTGAACTGAAAATATCGTTCGTTATGGCACTATGATCTTTACTTTATGTATTGTACTTACCTAGGTATATGCTAGCGAAATTCATGCCGTTTTACATGCGGAATATTGTGTAACTTCGTTGTACATCACGTGCAATTACTTTTGTGGAATAGGATAATGTCATTCTATGCATTTAATATCTTTACGTTTGGTAGTACTGCTTTGGTCGCGTTCAAGTTTCAAGTACTTGTCAATGTTTTAAAATTTAAACTATTGCGAGGGTCTCCGGGAGCATCAATTTGACATTTAACATAATATGAGCACCGTAAATACACCATTTTATGTGTATTAGCACTCCCCTAGGCGAAATGGTACCAATTCGAAGAGGTTCGCGACTAGATAGATTATTTACTTAATTAATCAAGCGATTTAGAACTTGCTATTCTCCCGAATTCCGGTCTCGCTGTTTTTAATATATTTAAGTCACTATCGTAGTTGATACACGGGTACTCGAACGAATTGCGATTATCGTAGTTACATTTTCGACTTTATTAATATAAAATCTTGTACATTACATACCACTAAGATTACATCTACAAACTATTCCATTTACATACTATTATCACAGAATTGTGTTGCCTTTTCTAAGTATGACACAGAATTTTGAATGTGTACAAACTGTAAATAAATAACTAGGTTATTTCGAGTCTTGGTGTTTTCTGTCTTTTATTATTTTTTGTGAAACAGCTAGTGGTTTAGGAATTTACACGGCCACCTGTAGGTTTTCTGGTTTGGACCGTCTCAAACCAGTGGCGCTTCCGGACAACCCACCCCATCCTGCTCAGGACCTAGCTTGGCAATATTTATGATTTTTTTTTACGTGCGAATAAATTCCCGTGTGTAGCAAATGTAATAATGGTTCCATAAAACTCTTAAGTTTCCCATTTTAATGCTTTATTTCTTTACAACGTTATTGTGCACAATATGTGTAAATTATAAAATAATAAGTAAGAACATTTAAACAACGGCTTTTTATAAATAATTTTACTTCTTTAAAAAAAGGAATCAAAAAGCTCTTTATTAAAAGTTAAAAAATAGTGTGACCCCTTCTCAAACTTATAATCGTTAGAAATCTTCTGAGTCGAGTACGAGCAGTGATATAGTGCAGACGATTCCTGACCTGCCCGATATCGGTGCGATACGCTTGACCTCTAAGGCTAATCGTAGCAAATATTGTAAGCAAAACTTATTTTACTTATTATCAACATAAACATTTTCGTTAATGATTCAACAATGAACAATCACGCGCCTAATAAGCGCAAACCGGATCACCTCTCACCGCCTATTAACGATGTACAAAAACGGTACGCATGGACCTCCCAAGACTTACTAGCAAGCAACAAATTCTATCTACCAACAAATCTAGAAAAGAAGCTAACTAGTGACGAATCCCCCAGCAGCAACGCCTCAGGTGTAGAAAATAAAACACAGCCAGAAACAACAACACCAAGTATAAAAATTCCACCAATATACTTACCGAATTCCGTAAATCACAATGCCCTAATTGAAGACATTCAAAAACAAGCAAAGGGGATTTTCACTACAATATATAATACAACTACATTACGCATCAACTTAACAAAAATAGAAGATTTTCGAACGTTAACCAAGTACTTTACCGAAAACAAAATTCCATATCACATCTATCAAAATCCCATTGACAAACCAATAGCAGTAGTTATTAAAAATGTTCCATTATCACTCACCGATGAAGAAATAAAAAAGGAACTAGCTGGTCAAATACCAGTAATTAAAGTAACATGCCTATACACCAAAGATAGAAAGCCTCTGCCAGTATGTGCACTGGAACTTACCAACAACGAGGAAGCAAAACGAATATACTCTCTAAAATCAATATTTCACTCCATAGTTACAGTAGAGGCCAGAAGGAAATCCAAAAACATCCCGCAGTGCCACAGGCGCCAGCAGTACGGCCACACAAGAAACTACTGCAGCTTAAAACCAACATGTGTAAAATGTGCAGGGGACCCCTTATATACCGATTGCCAAAAGAGACCCAACGAACCACCTAAATGCGCCAACTGCGGAGGCATTCATAGCGCAAATTACCGCGGCTGCCCTCGCCACATTGAACTACTACAACAACGCAAACGAACTCAACCAGCAAACTCGTACGTAAGCAACACGCAGACTTTTGCAGACAAACTTAATAGTGGCCTAACCCCGAGCAATACTGTTATCTCACCAAAATTCTAATCCTACTTGACCTTATTACGCCATATCTCAGCCAAATCAAAACCTTCATTATTAACACTCTCCTCCCAATGCTTATCAATGGACCGTAATCGAAGGAAAGCGATACAAAACTTAACCATCCTCAATTGGAATGCTAATGGCATCGCCAACCAACGTTCGCTATTTATTAGCTTTCTAGCAAGATATGACGTGGATATAGCCTGCATAACAGAAACACATTTTGACCAGACCATCAAATTCCGAATACCAGGTTACAACATACACAGAAAAGATCGCAACTCTAGAGTAGCAGCCGGTGGAGTGGCGGTACTTCCCGAAATCCCAAATTTAAAAATCGAGTTGATATCAATTAAGGTTAAACTTGATGACCAAAGCAGCATCACTATAACCAGTGCCTACAGACAGCCTAACATCAAAATAGTAGAGGAAGACATTATAAGAGTTTTTGACACGTCCGAACCAATGCTCGTGCTAGGCGACTTAAATTCCAAAAATACCCTGTGGGGTTGTAGAGCTTCAAACCCCGAAGGTAACAAACTAGAAAACCTGGCCACAAATAATTCGTTCCAAATCCTAGCACCTAATGACTACACCTATTTCCCGTATCGGGCTGATCATCAGCCTGATATACTTGACATAGTCCTACAGAAAAACTTCAATAAACCAATCTTCCAAAGAGTCATAACCGAACTGAATTCGGATCACCTCCCAGTCTTAGTATCATTCACGAGCGCATTAACCATCAAACAGCCCATTCCAAAACTAATCAATGGCAAAATGGACTGGAACATCTTCGAAGACCAGATGCACAGTAAACTTCACTGCCCAAGAAATCTTCAAACAGAGAAAGACATTGATACAGCCATAAGTCATCTCACATCAACAACAGAAGAAAGTGTCAGAATCGCCACAATAACAACACCCAAACGAGCCTACCAGATCGATCACAGCCCTCCAAGATACGTCATTGACCTAATTAAAATGAAAAGCCAACTTCGACGTGAATGGCAAAGAACAAGGAATCCCCAACTCAAAAACAGATTGAACAACATAACCCACCGAATCAAACTAGAGCTAGATACTCTAAGAATTAACTCATACGAAAAACACATAGCCGACTTTAGCACAGGAGACTGGGGCCTATGGAAAACCACAAGGAAAATACTGAATCAAAAAGAAGAACTGCCCCCAATATCTTCCGAAACCACTAATATAACTTACACCTCAGACCTTGAAAAAGCTGCCGCCTTCGCCAGTCATCTCGAAAACAATTTCACCCCTGCAATCACTTGTACACCCGCCCACCAATTACAAATTACCAATGATATCGAAAGAAGAGCACCAATTCCAGATTGTATTCAACCCACATCGCCTAACGAACTCACTAATATCATACAAAAACTTCCAGACAGAAACTCTCCCGGCCACGACTTAATCACCAACACAATTCTCAAACAGTTTACGAAGAAGACAATCGCTTATCTATGCTCCACTTTCAATGCCTGCATGAGACTGGGCTACTTTCCACAGACCTGGAAGCACGCACACATTGTAATGTTCCCAAAACCGGGTAAAAACAGAAAAATACTAAACAGCTATAGACCCATTAGCTTGCTGACATCACTTTCAAAGCTCCTTGAAAAAGTCATTTATAGTCGACTACAGAAACATATTGAAAACCAAAACACAATACCAAAATACCAATTTGGATTCAGAAAAGGTCACTCAGCGAGTCACCAGCTTCAAAGAATAAGCGAGCTTATTGAACGAGGCTTTAACAACAAGCAATATACGGTAGCAATTTTCCTAGATGTCGCGCAGGCGTTCGACAGGGCATGGACAGAAGGCCTTAAGAAGAAAATCCTAGACATTACAATGCCCACTCATCTCAAGGCAATCATCTTTTTCTTCCTGGACAATAGAACATTTGCAGTAAAAGTTAACACAACTCTGTCTGAAACCACTAAGATCCGAGCCGGAGTCCCGCAGGGCAGTATTTTGGGGCCGGTCCTCTTTAGCATATACACGGCCGACCTGCCAGAGCCTGGTGCAACAATAGCAACCTTCGCGGATGATACCTCGCTGTTCATACAATCCGACAATCTTAATGAAGCTGTTACCAAATTACAGACCGCAACTGACAAACTCCTATCATGGTTTAAAACTTGGAACATTAGAATAAACCCTGAAAAATGTCAAACCAAAATTTTTACGCTAAGAAGGCTCAACAATCCTCCCTGTATACAAATAGAGAACAACGAAATACTCTGGAATCCCAAAGACAGCGCTGTGAAATACCTGGGATTATACTTTGATACTCGCCTAAGCTGGGGGTACCACATAAATCAGAAGCTTATCCAAAGCTATACTAGACTAAGACAACTATACCCACTCATTAACCGCAAATCTACTCTAAAAACAGAATACGCAACATTACTCTATAAGACCCTAATTCGACCTCTTGTCCTATATGGATCGCCGATCTGGTGCAACACTTCAAACACCAACATAGAGAAAATTCAACGCCTCTAAAATAAGATTCTAAGAATAACAGTCAACGCACCGTGGTACGTTAGAAATACTCAGCTGCACGAAGAACTCGGCATCTTACTCATTGGCCAATATATCAAAAACTGTGCGGAAAAATTCATCTCAAACGCGAGTGCATGTAGTGGTGCGGTATACTATGAACTGTTCAAAACGAACATCCACTCCAGGCTTAGACGCAAATTACCTCAGGACCTAGTTCTAACAATCCAAAGACAAAATTAAACAAAATGTAAATTCACTGCGCCTATTACTCTGTCGCACAATGTTATAATGTATAGTCTAAGTTACTATTATGTTACAAAATCTTTTACCTATGCCATGTATAACAATGGTTGTTGATCTGGCAATAAACGATATTTAAAAAAAAAAAAGAAATCTTCTAATGTATAGCACTCTGCACTAAAAAGAATAGAACAGTATAACAAAGATGCCATTTAAATCCAGGATCGTTGTATTTTCCCACGGCACACGAATCTGCTCTTTGTGTTGCCTAATTTCAAGTATGACTACTCTGGTCTGTAGTAGCTTTGAATAAGTATCATTGCATATTAAGTAATTTAGGTTAGTTAAATATTTTTAAAAAAATACTGTATTATTAGCTAGTTGTAGTACTAAAGAAAGAAGACCAACAGACTGGTTATATTCTACACCAGATGATGAAAATATTAATTAGGAGATAATTCCCTTACAACTGACTTTATTAAAACAATCGAAGCTACTGTATTTTTGTCCTCATAAATTGGTATCGAAGAATCCCAATAATTATACTGTTTATATAATGTTTCTGCATAAGAAAGGTTCAAGGTTTTGTCTTGTTAAGTTGCAATTTCGGCATTTATATTAGTAAAAAATGATCATACCTTATTCCTTATTTGAACAGTGGTGCAAGGTTAAACATTTTCTGTAAAGTTGTTTTTAACAGTCAAGCAATACTGTGCCGACATCAAAAATAGTTTTTGCGCAAACATGCCAATAGTTGCTTACATTACGAATACGGTAGTTTGTATTTTGCAGCGACAGGTTTCAATTTTTGAAACACGACGCGAAGCGGAGTCCTTTAATAAAGCCGAGCGATGTAAAATACTTAACGCATGAGTATTGCATTAAATATTTTGCCCGTATATACAGTGTGTCCCAGGATTGATGTTACAAGAGGTGAGATGGACTAAACATTTTTTAATTTAATTTTAAGATTGTGGGATTAGGTCCTGCTTGGAGAAAAGGATTTTAAGAATATTCTCAGTTTTTGAAAAAACAAGTCGGCCTTGACAGTGAAGCGAAAAATATTTTCTTTTCAGGTAAACTTTTCTGTTCATGATACGGCAAAATTTTACCAAGAAAGGTTGTTCAGAATGACAGATCATAGCCCTATACAAAATGTCAGGAAGAGCTACCTACTTAGATTAAACCTTCATCTATATAAATAAAAATCTGGTGGGATACACGCACACAACTTCCTTTTACAGTGATCTTATAATTAGCTAAAAATTTCATTTTAAATTATTAAGCATTTGCCAAAATTTTCAAAAATAACGAATTCTACAAAAAACGGTACAAAACAGAGCGTTAGTTGAAGAGACAAATTTTCTTTAGAATTTTAAGCTGGATTCAAATATGAAATAATATACCGGGTGTTCTATTTAAAATATGAGTTAATAAAAAAATAGAAAAGAAAACAAAAGAAACCCATTTTAGAAGTATTCAACTGGAAAATCACCTATCTCACATCAATACGCATTAAAAATTTAATAAAAATGTGAAGTCTGAAAAAAATCGTTACAACTGTTTTTGAAAAAATCGAAAAAAACTGAAAAATTATAAGAGTAAACACCTACTTCCGGTTATCAGATTTTCTTCAAAAGCTTGCTGTCGCATCTACATAATACACAAAATATATATATGAAGTTTCAACGCCATACTTCTTTTCTTTTTTGAGATATTCTGTTCACAGATAGACACAAAGACAGACCAATGAAAAAAAAATTTGTTTTTTGGGTTCAGGACTCTAAAACGTGTAGATCTGTTGAAAACTCAATTTCGAATTTTTGCGGTGAATCCAATACTTCCTTTATTGTAAAAGGAAGTAAAAATCAATTGCCGCATGTATGTTACATCATCACTAAAAAAGGGCTGGACCGATTTGGCTCATTTTTCTATTGTTGTGTTCGTAATTGTCAGGACAAGGTTTGTATCAAAGAAAATTTTGGGAAAATTCACCGGAAAAGTCGGAAAATTTGGAAAATCAAAAAAATTATTTTGGACGGTATTTTTGTATGGGATTTCGTATGTTTTCGTTTCCGAATGGTTTTTCGAAGAGAAAAATGGGAAAATCGGAGTGGAAAACTCGGAAAATTCGGATAATTGAAAAAAATCTATTTTTTTAGGATGGAAAAACCGGAATAGAACAATGGAAAAGTCATGTTTCAAAACATACACGCATAGTTTCACGTAATATTATACCCGGACAACGCCGGGTAGGTCACAGCTATGATGTATACAAGAAAAGATATTTCGAAATTCAACCCCTAAAGGGGTAAAATGAGGGTTCCAATTTTGTATGGAAAAATTGCATTAAATAGACATTTCGACTTGAAACTTCGTAGAAGCACTCCTAAACACAAATAAGCAAACACGTATTTTGTGATTTTCCGAAAATTAACCTTTTAGAGGGGGAAATGGAGTAAATAGGCCTAAAAATTGATATGGGTGTCGTTATTGGGTTTTTTTGGGGCATTGATTGCGAAAATGACATTTATTTTAAAGTCCAAGACGATGGACATAAAATTAAAACTCTATAGTGGTGAAACGGGGTTTCGGATACAAATTATTTTTGGGCAGAACAACGTTTGCCGGGTCAGCTAGTTTTTAATAAATACAACTTGTGCTTAATTTAAAAAAAAATACGGTTTAATTTGAGTACGTAAAACTTCCTGACATTTTGTATAGGGCCATAATTTATCATTCTGAACAGCTTTTCTTGGTAAAATTTTGCCGTATCATGAACAGAAAGGGTAGTTGACCTGAAAAGAAAATAGTTTTCGTTTCTCTGTCAAGGCCGACTAGTTTTTTCAAAAACTGAAAATATTCTTAAAATTATCTTCCGACCAAGCAGGACCTAATCCCAGAATCTTAAAATTAAATTCAAAAATTGTTAGTCCGTCTCACCTCTTGTAACATCAATCCTGGGACACACTGTATACATATATATATATATATATACGTATTGTAATAGTCTCGCTTAAATAAATAGGGTTTTAGATACAATAAATATAGCACTTATAATTAGGGCAAAAGATACTACACTTTATAATTGTTAAGATTCAGTTACGAACCTGCCTGTCAAACTCAGGGCAAATTAAAAGAGTGTAATAATAATTACCACAAATAAATGGTTTATTGCTCATTCCTTTACTTTATCTATTTGCAATAAACTAGGGCTTAGCTCCGGTAAACATGAAACAAACTTAGCTCAGGGTGTCGGTTATTAAATTAAGAAAAACTTTGTATGACAAATAACTCGTTGTATGCCAATTTAACTCAGGTATTAGGGCAAATGCAAAATTTCCATCTGAAGTTTAGATAACCCCTAAATTTGACTCAGTAAACAAAATGATCTGCCAGTGCAAAAACATTGTAAAATTGAATTTTAAAGCACCAAAATGGCAAGAAAGCATCAGGTAAATACTATTAATACTGTGACGTAACAACTGCTAAGCTCGTTTTGTTTTTGTGTGACGTCGAAACCCACGCTCGATCGTTTTTTGTTCTGCATCCGGCCAAAACTAAAAAATTCCGGGTCATCTTGCACTTTCAAAGGACGCTATCTAAATTTATCGAAGCTGGACGGATCTGGACAACTAGAACCTGGTGCTACGCCTCGTAGACAGTCTCAGCTTGACGCACCCCGCGAATTATAGAGATGCAGCAAAAGCTTCCTGTAAAATCCTACCTTAATCGGAGACCTCTCTAACGCTGGATACACTTCCCAATGACGCAACTAGAATTATGGACTTAGGAATGGCTTGTTGGTTGAAATGTCTACCCCTACGGATTCTTGAAGGTTCTCTCTACACGTAGCAGATACTGTTTTTGCCAGGCGATGCTGCTTACATAAGAAAATGGGTCCCCGAAGTTACTCCCACTTGGACGAATCTCGCTGCTGGCTAATCTGCTACACTTGGCACTCTTAATACATGGAAAACTATACCCACAGATGCCCTGCACACGCAATAGGTATAAAAAAGGACTTTTTATTTATAATTTTATGCGATAATTTGTGGAGCTCAATCTGCCCCCAAACACATTTTGCAAGCTTGTTTAGTCATCTTAACAAAATACTGTCACGTCACTTAGAAACTAAATTTTCAATTTTTATAAAATAAATTAGGATTGATAACATATTTGACCTTATGTACTACATTTTTTATGTCATGTTTTTGCCTAACTACTAAAATTGTGTTTTTCTTGGACTAAATGTCACTACAATTTGCTCTGCTTTCAAATCACTTTGGTTTACTGATACACTTGAAGTTCCTTTAGCGTCTCACTAATTGACTTTCGATTTTTCATTTTTTATTGCTCTATTGCAATAATTATTTTGCTAACACTGTTTCGTTTACCTTTCAACTTCTTTGCCGTTTGCTGGTTTACACTTTTATTACATAACGCTCATATACTTTATGTACTTAACAAATCATTCTGTATCATGTTATTCACATTATGTTTGACGTAACTAAATTAAAATCTGTCAGTTACAAATTAAATTGCATTAGCCCTTCCGAAGATTGATCATATCTGAAACTCTAAACGTAACCCTTCCAAAACCTACTTTATTTCAATCTAACTTTTATCCCTCAAATTATTAGTTACTGCTGCTCACATCAAGTGCATTTATTAATGTAAAGTACTGATTATTTTGTAATAAATAAAGTTTTTAATTCTGTGCTCATGTTTACTTTATTCATTTAGTTAATTAGGCAATCAGAATTGCTGTGGGCAGTAAATCGTTATAGTATATATACAGTGTGTCCCAGGATTGATGTTACAAGAAGTGAGATAGACTAACCATTTTTGAATTCTATTTTAAAATTGTGGGATTAGGTCCTGCTTGGTATGAAGAGAATTTTAAGAATATTTTCAGTTTTTGAAAAAACAAGTCGGCCTTGACAGTGAAGCGAAAACTATTTTCTTTTCAAGTAAACTACCCTTTTGGTTTATGATACGGCAAAATTTTACCCAGAAAAGTTGTCCAGAATTATAAATTATGGCCCTATACAAAATTTCAGGAAGATCTACCTTCTTAGATATGTACGCAATTCTATTTGTGATTTGAAATTTGAAGAAATTGAGTGAAGAGCACAAGTTTACACTTTTCCTCGCAATACTGTACACGAGCACACGTAACCCAAATGTCATGAGTGACATAAAACCAGCGAAAATAAATAACGGGAGTCACAATTCCCATAGAGGTCTAATTATGTCAGAACGCGAAATCATGGTCGGATAGGCAAGGTACGTATAATATACAATTTGACTTGTGTGTTAAAGCGATTACAGATAATTTTCGATTCGCTCCAGTATAACCTCGCATAAACATTAGCCGTAAATTAAACCGTGGTGGAACGTGTCTTTAGGTAGTTGATTAGAGCCACAAGTTGTGAGCATTGCTGCCACACTACTGTATCTAACGTATTATCAAAAAAATAAGCTAATCACTAAAGGTCAAAGTAAACATTTTGTGGACAGATTACAGGAATTCTCACTACTATCGGCCAGGTCAGCAAGCGTAAACCGTAGGTAAAACCCTTACAATATAAGAGCAACTAAATCAATGGTATTTCACAGTTTCTGAGTTTACACGACCCGAAGATTCGAGGATAACACATAGAAGGTGCCTGGGAAAATAGCAGAGCCGGCATCCCTGAAGAAGATATGCAATGTTCCGATGTTGGGGTTGCTGCGAAGAAGCCGTCCAGACAAATCTGCACAGATGGGTGGGTCAAGCTTTTCATCAATATTTTGTTGTTTTTCAATTTGCATGACGAAAGAGCCATGTAGCCAGCTTTGGCAGCAGTTAAAATAGTCGAAAGGCACAGAACTGCCTATGAGTTTGTTCTCCATGTATTCCAAGGTGTGATATTAGAATCCAGGAGAAGAGAAATGCAGAGCGAGGTACTAAGAAACCTGAAATTGCACAAAAACTAGGACGATGTCCAGAAGCGAACGACATAAAAATACCGGTGTTGTACGGTGACCAGGAGTGAACAATTACATGAAAATAAAGTTATATCCTAGCATGACTAGATGGATTTCAGCAATGTGGAAATCATTTTATATACATGTAGTTAAAAAATCCTGGAAGCAGCACATCAGCAAAAGACAATTTTACAGCACCAACACCATAAAATGACCGACGGAAACGATACTGACAATCTGTTTTTCAAAGTTACTTAGAATTCCACAGAGATAATAAGGATTTTCCAAATTTATACATTAAATTAAAAATGCGGCTAGGTAAAAAAACATACAATAAGAAATTACTGGCAATTCAAAACCTTTCTTGAACATCAACTTAATGTTTAATTAATGTGAAAATAGCACATAACATAGTCAACCCTTTTAACTTAACTAACTTATGATTGACAACTCAATGCTATTGTTCTAACTACTTGAAATTTAATTCTATTACTGCACTGTCTGCGCCGAAGTAAGCCTAACGCATCATCAGTTGCTAATGTATTATGAAATCTCTCAGTCGGACTGGATACCTTGTACTCTGTTAAATAGTAAAGCTGTTTTTACGACTAAAACAAGCTCACTCTGCCCAGAGAAACTAGACGTCGCTCGACTGAAATGGAAAAGCGAAAATCCTCTCAAGAGGGTGTCACATCGGATGCCTTGCTTACTCGGAGAGTTGCAACGTTCCAGCGTTATGTAATAAGACTGCACGGTTAGATTACAGGCGAGACAGAGGGGTGGAACGGTACGCCAAGGGGTAGCTAATTAAATGCAAAGTGTTATTTGCGTAGAGCGTTCAAAATCCGCATTAATCCCTTTAGAACTTAAAACAGAGGGTGGGAATCGTCAGAATACTTTTTGTGGATAATGTGTAACCAGCCCTTGCCAACGGGAACTTAGATTGGTTGATTCTCAATGCATCTGCTATCAGCCACTGTTACTACAAAATATTACCAAGCACACAAAAAAAAATGTAGTGTTGCGAGTTATTTATTGACTAATTCAAAATCCACATGGCATGTACAGTCGTATTCATTAGAGTGTCGTATAGCAGTTGTGCTTAGTGAATACTATTTAAGTTCGCAAAGTTTAAAAACTGCTGTATATACAAATATTTTCAAAGTATACATCTGGGTCTACCTAGTTCATGATACAGTGTAAGCGTTTGTTGAATAAAATACAACCACCAATCTCTGTACAACACATTTTTGAACACGACAGTACAGTGTACACGTTAAAATTAGCCCTGCATTCTAGAAGATGTCATCAGAGTGATAAATTGTCTAAGTAGATATATTTGTATTAATTCAATGCCAGAGTAGTAAATACAAGAACAATGCATTCAAAACACTAATAATTTTGCAATAAAATAGTACACATAAGGCCAATAAATAGAGCTATACTTAGTTTAAAATGATCGAAACACTCGTATATGGGTGCAATTCGCAGTACAACTTAAACCCATACAATTAACTATAGATAATTCTACCTGGGCTGATTGCAGAGCGTCCTGGTTGATAGCAGAATATCACCATTGTAGCGACGGTGGGATGTGTAAATCAAACAGAGGAGTAAAATATGGTTGGTCCAGATGTGCTATGCACGTAAAATGATCAAGCAGAAGGCGTCATAGCTAGGCCAGCGAGGAATGATCTCAAGTTCGAAGAAAAGGCATGAGCGGAGATGCAACAGAAAGCGGTTGACGGTTGCGGAAGTTCCGAGCTTAATGGAAGAAATTCCCAAGCGTGTGTTATTCTGATCTATTATAAAATCGATATTTAGGGCCTGCAGTAACAAGAGATACAGTAGAAAAGCCCCGCAGCGAGGGGTATTCCGCGAATAAATATTATGTACACTAATTCCCAAGATTGTTAGTAATTCCTCTAATTCCATACTAATTCCCTAGTAATTCTCCTAATTCCTTACTAATTCCTCTAATTCCCTACTAATTCCCCTAATTCCCTTATAATTCTCTAATTCTCTACTAATTTCTTAGTAATTCCCCTAAATCTCCACAACTAGTAACACCGTTAATCTAATACTAAGATAATATTCTATATAGTTCTAAGATAATAACACCAAAGTGACAATATTAATATCTACTCTTCAATTAAATTAAAAAAATTACAAACAAGATAATTAGATCTAGAAGATGTATGTTGGAAATAGCGGTCAGGCTTTAGAAGTAAACCGATTTCTATGGTTTCTATGTGGTCGAAGTTTCGACAATTTTATTTCGTCATTCTCAGGATTCTGAAGATAAGCAAACCAAGATTGTAAAGTCTATACATACAAACTAAGTATGGGTCATTCCTAAAAAGGCTAAACACAGTCATATAATCGCTTAAATGTACACTTAGCTAGCGTAGTTATAACTCCATATTTTTTATTAATAATGTTTTGTTTGTTTATGTAATTAACCTTGCGGATGGCGAAATAAGATTGTCAAAACGTCGACCAGATAGATTTCAACCAAATTTCTTCAAAATTAGGACGCCTGTTCTCAACATACTACTTTTACGTTAAACTACATGATTGTTAAAACAAAATCTTGAAGGTAATTAGAAATTCTTGAAATGTTTGCAATAATACCCCATGAAAAATGAACATTTTATTTACATAAAATACAGCGTGAGAGTGTATATCTACGGTTAATATTGAGGAGGTCCAACCTTTTTAATTCAAATGGCCCGATTCCAATTAGATTGAGAGGAGCATAGAAGATTAAATCTTTATGTGTATTATCAACGTCTTCCTTTCGATGCCAAATAAAAGAGATGAGCTGGGCTTTTCAAGACTTTATTTCGTATTACTCGTCTCCACTATCTTAAATTATTTGACCAATAAAAAATATCTGGTCGTTGAAAACTGCGTAATAGTTCTATTCTATCTAATTTAATTTCCAGTCCTGTTTTGCCTAAGACGTCTTTAGATCCGGACTGAAAAAATCAACCGAATCGGAATCGTGGAGTGCTATATATGTTTTTCTGAGTCAAGGTATGAAGTCGAGTCAGTGTCATTTGTTTTATTCCTTTTCTGTTGCTTCTTGTTGGTGATTTTAGACGTTGAGGTCAGCTTCTTTTCTTCGCTTTCTTATGGGGTTTTTCAGAAGCGCCGATAAATCGCTTCAATCGATCGATACTAACTCTTGCGTTTGATCGATTCAAAGCCAACAGCATAAATTATTTGTTAATTATTGACGACTTATTATCAACAATGACTTTTACATATGGTGGTTTTTCAAATAAACGTTGACTACCCACTTTTTCAGAGAAATCTTTCGAAGTCATTGTTTCAGAAGAAGTTTAAGTTGAATTGCTTTCATCAACAATTAATTCCGGAACCATATCATCCCCATTATTTAGATTTGTGTTTACTAGATCTCTGTCAATTTCGTTTTCTTCATTTTCGACTTCGTTCTCGCCCGCAGCGTCGTTCTTGCTCTTGCCTATCGCGTTGTCATTTGTAAATCCAGAATTCTGATGAAATTGCAGGTAAGGAACATGTATGTATTTCCAATCATTGTCTTTTACATCGATACCAAGTTGTTTTCTATAATCTAAAGCATTCTGAAGAGTTTTTTTGACTTCTGGTTTTATATCCAAATTAAGTATTTTTTCTTCAGTTAGTATATTTTGTTTCTTTTATTTTTTAACCTTTTGTCTTCCCTTGGAAAGGTAAACGTCTTCATAAATCGTTGGTGGTACTCGTATCATTCATTGTTTTTAATCTCTCAATGTGATTCAGCATATTCTTTATACTAAAATTTATTACTGTGGAATACGTGGAGATCATTGATCTGACAGCCTTAAATAGAGATCGACGTGTTTGATGAAGTCACAAGACTGGACATATTAGGTTTTAGTTTACTGCCTTTGAGATTCAATATAAGTTTAATCAAGGCGTATCTGTTCAGCTCAATACAAAGGTGGCAATTGCTGGACCAGAGTAGTATCTTGTTTGGTAGTCTACGCTACTTCTAATACTGGCTTTCCATATTCTAGTAAAAATACAACATACCAGATGTGATATAATCTGGTACTCAATTCTGTATTGGGACGCAAAGAAGACGACTCAATATAGTGCATATGTTAAAGTAAGCCACAGCGCCCTCACTCTGTGGAAACACCTTCAATTATTTTCAAACTACACATGATTTGTATACCTACCACTATTTTTTAATAAATATAGGTTTTAAATTAAATACTTCTGATTGGAAATCCCTATTCATAGCAATAATAGAAAAGTAAGAAAAAAGTTTAGTAAAAGTTTATTTTTAGTAAATAAATAAAATGAAGAGCCGAATAGAGCAGTTGGTAGAGCTTTAGGCTGGCATAAGCATGTCCTCCATTCGAAACCACGGTGGGCGTAATTTTTCCATCTTGGCGGTTGATAACAAGTCCGGTGAGACTAGAACGACTTGACGTCAATTTGATGTATTTTTCCTTACCAAGGTACGGACAGATCATTGTCCCCTCTCACTCTAAAGTACTTTTGAATAGAATCATCGGGATTGGCGTATAAAATAACTTCATTATTGGTTAAATAAACATGATAACAATTCCGCCTAATTTATTTGTACACGCTAAGGTCCATCACTTTTCCATCACGCAGATCCTGAATGTAGTGCATAGCAAATAGTTTTTTTTAAATGTAATACGCTAAAATACTATCTAATATGTATTTTGTGAAACGTTTATAGATATATCAATTGAAAAGTAATACCAATGTGACAATCATTAATGTACTATGCGATTGAAGAAAGGAGGAAGCTATTTGTGTCCACACTCTGTTAATTAACAGATACGTCAAATTGACATCAAGGCACCCTAGGTGAGACCATTGACATTTGGTCACCAAATTCACTGTGCTCTACTTAGAACCACAGGCCCAAGAGACAGAGTAACAAGGTCAACACATCACCAAGATACACATCTGACACAATCAATGGTTGCTACAAAAGCACAAAAACAGAGCTCCAACTTTATAACTCGGAAACTAGGCCAAGTGGAGCACTGCACCGCCAGACTCATGCGTACAAAGCACCAGCCTTTACACCAGTAGGTACAAAGAGGTTACTGACAATGCATCCATACATACATAAACTAAGTTCAATGTATACATTTAAAAATATAACAACAAAAATATAGATTGAAAAGTTAAGTTTCAAATACCTTTTTTAAATGTAGCATTGCATTGTAAAAAAATCAGGGTCGCTCAATTAAAAAATTAAGTAAAGCATTATTTTCAGAGGCACCGGAAGTATTTTATGCGAAATCGTATAGCCCTCAAAAATCTATATACAGGATATTTGAAAAGAGGTTAATAAACTTCAAGGGGGAATAATACTAATCAAAATTAGACAAAAATTGCAGTAAACATATGTTCGAAATGCGTTCTAAGAGAATTACAGCCTTGAAAATGGTAATAAAAGACATATTTTATTTAATTAGAATAATAGGCACACGTGCGAATCACTGAACCAATTTAACAATGTACTTACTTACTCTAAGGAAATCGTGTAGAGGAGTACTGTAGTGTGGGAGACGTTAAAATTTGTTGCTAAAGATGCAGGGCTATGTCTAGAGTTGCCTGCGCTGCGCTGTACTTTCTCATATTCCTCCCTAATTCGTAAAATAATTCCTCCAATTCCTTAACCAATTCCCTTAATTCCTTAAAGATTTCCCCTAATTCCTCAAGCAATTCCCATAATTCTTCAACCAATTCCCCTAATTCTTCTAATAATTCCCCTTATTCTCCAACTAATTATACTAATTCCCCAACTAATTCCTCTAATTCCCTACTAATTCCTGGAGCTTGTACACCAAAATTCCCCCGCGGAATACCCCTCGCCCCGCAGTCAAAAGGTCTATTTTCGTAGCACAACTTAATAAATCCGAATTAAATCGAGTTGCGCTGCGGCCGGTAATATTATGCTTGAAAATACCACAGTGACGACTCACCACAGCGTTACCACTTGCAGCAAAAAAAGATGTATGTACGTACCTTCTATTTCCAACGGAAAGCGATCACAGACTTCCAAGTAAAAGATAAAGTTCAAAACATAGTGGGAACGCTATATATATATATATATATATATATTTCGTATGAGACATATTACATTAAACAAACTTACTAGGTAACATTCTTTAAATTAACTGAAAATTAATGCTAAAAATAACTAACACAACTAACGCTATAACAAGATATAAGAGAAAACACTCTTCTAAACAAATAAACTTGCTGCAGATATGGATAGATAATAAAATGGCTACAAAAGCTTCCAAATAATAATATCAACAGGGCAATACGCAAGATATTTGCTACAATAAACAAGTAACACAAACATATGGTAAAGAAATTCGAAAAACAAATACAAAACTAATGTATACCTATATGTATCAATATGTAAGGACAACCTTTAATTCAATATAAGTATTTTGTAACTATCAGGAAAATATGTTAATGAAGATAATGTGTATACATACTATTTGTAACTTGAACTGTTTTTATATGGATTCCAATTCAGCTGTATGTTATTGTCGCTTCATTATATTTAATTTACAATAGCGGAAGGTACCCACCAAGGACTATTATGTTCAAATGTTTAATTGCTTAACGATATATCCAAACGATGATCCCCTCTAGGGGAAAGATAAAAATCTGAGAA
>CALNHX010011641.1:0-30593 GCA_940337035.1 Agriotes lineatus
CCCACACCTCACACAATGTTTACTGCGTAAGCACCAAAGACGCGCTCCAACTCTGTATCCCGAATCCGGGGCAAGTTGAGCATTGCACCGCCAAATGCCAGCTCATAAAGCACCAGCCAGATAATACATAATACAATACTGTTATTATTATTCACAACACAAATCGAAATTGTCACGATTGCGATCGATGCATAAAGCTGGACTTCGTGAGAGTGATTGTTGGGTCCTTAAAAGAATTTTTGTGGTATTGCAAATATTATCTGCGGCCTGTTGTATTCTAATATGTAGGTAAATGATACAGTCATTGGCCATGCGATAGTGATTGGCCATGATAACATAAAATTAAAGTTATTAAGAATCTTAGCTGTTTATAAAATAAATCGAATTTACAGAGTAATTTTGGCAACGGTGCTTAATGCACAGCCAAAATTTCGTGTTGCTAGGTTGGCAATAGAGTGCTTAGAGCATGTGGTAATTTCTTGTCGTCGCCGTTTTATTTGTGCGCAGGTAAAACCTTACGAATTTCTTAAGAATTGTCTGCTTATTTTTGACCTATTCTGACCCTAATCGTTATAAATATACATAAAAATTGGCATGGATATTAAATTAGGGTCATAATTGATGATATTCTAAGGTCCAAACATTTTTAGGTTAGAAAAAACTCACCAATTTAATATGCCATTAACTATATTAAAAATTTAGCACATAAACAGTTATTGGCCGGCCGGCCAATTACTGTATTAAACTTATAAAAAAAGTTTTCAGACGTAACTCGTTTTTCATAAAAATAGGCACTGTAGGTTACATTATTATTATTTTTGTTTTTGCATTTTCAAAGAGTAAACAGTCGTTGGCCGGGGACCAATTACTATATTTGAGCGTGGCCAATCACTATCGCAATACGTTTTTTTACAACATGGTTTCTGGAGGTTCTTCGGTACAGAAGAAGATATTCTTAAGGCTCTAGAGTCTATCGAAAATTGAATGAGTCAAAGTGAAACTTCTAAGCTATACCACATTCCTCGGGCCACATTTCAATTCCGGTCAAGTACAAATTTAATAATAAAGACACCTGGGGAATCGGATGCAGCGACAATAGTTGGATAAAAAACCAACTGTTCTACGAGTATATAGGAAATGTCCTGTATTCTTACTTAAATAAAATAACATAAAATTTCCAATAGCCTTGTTCGTTGATGGTCACAGTACACATTTAACATATGAAATAAGCGAATTATGCACAAAGTTAGAAATAATTTTAATTGCTCTATACCCTAACGCAACTCGAATTATGCAGCCCGCTGATGTGGCCGTATTTAAATAACGCTGTAATTTTTTTGAATTTTCTTGCATTTATTAAAACTTTTTGAAACCATACCCGTCTTTAATTATAAAAACTATATATATATAGATTCTTCGTCTACCCACTAAATATCTTTTTAAATGATTTTTTAAGCAGGTAGGTAGGTATGACTATTAAAGTGGGGCCAATTTCTATCTATTTTGCTATGCCAATTATTATACGAATATGGTCAATCACTGTAAAACCTGCTTTCACGAAAATAAAACTTTTTTTTATAAATATTAAACACTTTTTAACAATAAATGACACACTGAGTCATAAAGCGGATACTTTCATCTACCATTTAGTGTATTATTTTAATATCAGGTTTTCAATAATAATAAATGCATTACATATTTACCAAAATCCAAAGCTTAAGTGGCCAATCACTGTAGCCTTTACACTAATTCCTGCAAAGTGTATACTTCCGTAGCATAAACTAACTGATCCATGTAACCCCAGAGGTAAAAGTCCAAAGGAGTTAGATCTTGCGAATGAGGTAGCAATGCCACTGAACCGCCTGTTTCTATCCATCTCATTGGGGTATGTATGTTAAACAAATGTCATACTCGTAATCTTGCATGAGCGGGTGCCCCATCGTGCTCGTACGACACATCATGTCCAATATTTAAAGCGGCATCTTCCAGTAATAGCGCCAAAGAATTCTCTAAAACATTTTCTTTTTCGGATTATTTAATTCGGTAATAAATCTTATTTCTTAGAACTACTTACCTAACCGTTGTAAAACTAATGCCGTCCGCCGGCGTCGTCTGCAAGAAGCTGCTGACACTTCGGATTTTACTGCCACATTATGCTTCGCCATTTTCATCTATGTCGTGGAAGAGCAACCATACTATATTTTTACTAGTTCAGAAAATCCGTGTTCTACGATATGGAAGAGGAAGTGAAAAATCTGCAAGCTGGGCAACTCTTGGGGGACAACAGCTGGGGGTTTCCCAGCCCTATACTACCGGATTATTTTGCCACCCTCTTGCACGCCTTCTTCACTGAAACTCAACTACGATCGAGAGCATCGATCAGGTGAACAACATCTCCGAGCAGAAGACGAAGCTATCGGAAGAATACCACATAGAGGACTTCGACGTCAAGTAATGGATTAGTTAGTTAGTGAATAGGTAGATACTCTGCAAGAATATATAATATTATTAATTGTGATAGATACTTGAACATATTAAATTGTAAATAAATAGTAGTAAGTATTATTTCATACATAGTATTTCCAATAAAAAAGTGTTAATTTGCGGGATCTTGGAAGAAGCAGCGATAAGGTAACAACCTTAACCTTGAACTCAAGTTTAAGTGGTGAGAGGTGGTTTAAGAATTGTCTAAAACACCTGTAATAAACAATGGATGCTGGATAATTTTTGCTTAATTACCTTTCTAATTTATTAAATTTCGCTTAAAGGGTAGTTCAGATTCGATTCATGCTCAAGTATATTGACCAAGACCACATTAAAGAGAAAGTATCTATTGCTCTGTATATTACAAGTCAGGTTCTCTTAAATTAAAATTACCTATAACAGGTGGCGCAAAATGTATGACCTGATTTGCAACGTCTATAACTTTTGAAATAAATAAGAATACATCAATTTTATTTTTTTATATGTTTATTTAGGCTTCCGAATTTCATTCCGGCGTTAATGCCCTTGGTTTCTTCGACTGCTTTGCTCATATAGCATCTCGTTTCGGCATGCGTTCGTATTTTGGATTTCAAATTCATCTAAAGAAGTAATAAAAGCGTTTTAGATTTACTCATGCAAGAAAAAATTACACAGTTACCATTTTTGAACATAAAACTTCTTAAATATTCCTTATAACTTTATGGAACGACGGCGAATTTGATCCTCAATATTCTATACCTTAATGCATATGTCGATAAGCGCTACTTTTAAATCAGTACCGCTTCAAAAATTACTGCCAAAAATACAGAGTTCGATCCCATTATATGACAAATGTGGTGATGAATCTAGTGAACCATCTGATGATGAATTTTATGTAGAAACGGAAAAAATGGAGTAAAAAAATGAGATTGGCCTACTTAGTATGTAGATTAAGTTTTATATTTCCTAGTTATTTTTTGGTTATACAGTACAACTGTTTAATAACATGTTTTCATTAGTTTACGTCGTCAATAGTAACGTGTTTAAAATATTTTATTAGGCACGTTGTCAGTAGCAACTGTTCTGTTTACGTTTTTTCTAAACCGGTCCGGGTTACCCGGAGATCCGACTTAAAGGGGGCCGACTTAACGAGGTTGTACTATAATAATGCTTTTATGTTTGCTCTACAAATAGATTTTTAAGAATTACTTAAATTGGTGCTCGTACATGCATAACATAAAATAATGTTTGTACTGGTTTCATGTTTGACAAGTTTTGGCTTCGTATTACAAATAGCATTTTTTTAAATTTCATATTATAGGTACGAATACCTTCCTCTGAGTTTTTTTTATAAGAGCAACTACTCGTACCGAAATTTCATTCATGGTATTGAATTTCAATTTCAAAAGATTGGTTGCACTGCTACGATGCAATGTATTTGACTATTTGATCATCAGACCCGTGTTGCGGAACATACCATTATTATGGTACTTATACTATAATTTCGGAGGCCACCTCGGTGGTTGAATGGGCTTGTTGTCTGCTTAGCAACCAGGTGGACATGGATTCAAATCTGGCCGTAGCTGAGAATTTTCTCGGGGTGGCAGTGGATTTGAACTCATTAGTTAAGTTAGATGTAAGTTGTTGTGTGTGTGGTATGTACCTCCGTTGCACTTCTTGCGAGGTATGAATGGTCCTCGACACCGAAAGGTAAAAGAGACTATAGATTATGAATGAATGAATAAACTATAATTTCGAGCTTGATACTATCAAAAATAATTTAGCTAAAATATACCATAATTTACAGTTACATACCATATGGTACCATTGTTTAAAAAAAAATGTAAAAAGTATAGCAAAACGTCAATCTCCAGCTCCAAAAATTAAATTATGCGTTATTATTGGTCGGCTGATTAACAAGCACAGAAATTTGATCTGGGGGTTCCCCTAAAACAGTAGGTAGCGTTAAGAACGTCATGCGTGGTATTAGGGATTATTTGATAGCGGTTTTATTACTGAATGCTGGATGCAGGATGTTTACATGTTTAGTCTTGTGTCTTGGGTTGCGCTTTATCAGGTTTAGTCCATCCTCAATTCAGCTCGTAGTATAAGTACCACAGTACGTAGGACGTAGTGTTCATGGATAAGTAGAAATTGTGTTCTTTATAGTTTGATTTTTTTGTTATATTAAAATATAATGTGTGTCCAATAACTGACTGTGAGAATGGAGGTTGATAGTGATTAAATCAGAATGCGATACCGAAAAAGCAGCCGGCAACAAAAGTATACACAAATTGTTCAAAGATATCGCCAGGATTGGAACGTATTCTAGAATTCAAAAATTGGTTAAAATCTTTTGCCGATAAGAAAAAAAGCGGTATGCCTGGCATGTAGCAAAAAGAAATAACTGCAGGTAACGTACGCGTATGTCCCATAAATTTTGAGAAAATATATTAAGAGCTATGTTTTATGTTCCATTAATTTTATATTGAATGCAAAACTATTCACGAACTTGCTCGAGGACGTATTTAAAACTCTAAATTGGCGAAATAAAGGCGTAAGCATTAACGGAAACTACTTGTCACACCTACGATTTGCAGATGACATTGTAATCGCAGCTAGTACAATGAGAGAACTACAGACAATGATTGAAGAAATCGAGTCAACAACAATACGAGTGGGCCTGAAAATGAATACTTCCAAAACAAAAATAATGGCAAACAGAGATGACGCTATCCCAGTCGTAATAAACCAAAATACCATCGAAGTCGTAAAACAGTATATCTATCTGGGGCAGCTAATATCCCTAAAGGAAGACATACAAACTGCCGAAACTAACAGAAGGATTAAACTAGCCTGGGCAGCATATGGCAAACTAAGGAAAGAAGTATTTAAATCTGCATACCCTCAACATCTCAAAACAAAGGTATACAACCAGTGCATCTTACCTGTTATGACATACGGCGCAGAAACGTGGCCTCTCAAAGAAACCCTAATCGAAAAAATGAGAGTTGCACAGCGAACCATGAAACGTTCTATGCTAGGGGTCAGACTACGTGAGCGCATACCAAATGAAATAATAAGAACAAGAACAAAAGTGGACGACGTAGCAAAGCGTATCGCAACTTTGAAATGGAATTGGTCAGGTCACGTTATGCGGCGGGAAGGCAACAGAATGGCGCCCACGAACAGGGAGGAGAAATCGAGGCAGACCGAGGGCAAGATGGCGGGATGACATAGACAAAGTTGCCGGTATACAGTGGATGAGTCTAACAACGGACAGAACGGCATGGAAAAGGCATGGGGAGGCGTATATCCAAAAATGGAGTACATAAACGCTGATAAAGAAGAGGAAGAAGAACGTACGCGTATGTCACATAAATTTTGAGAAAATATATTAAGAGCTATGTTTTATGTTCCATTAATTTTATATTAAATGCAACTACAAGTAATTATTTCTACAGCTATATTTAATAGAATTATATGCTTAATCTACGGATAGCGGTCTATGGTTGTTTCCAACGCCAAAACTTATGGGACATACGTTATTTCCATTTTTAAGAAACATGTTAAAAGTGTCAAACATGAAGCAATTGTCTAAATTTGTACTAGATATTTTATCCCTACCACATGTGAGAGCGCGTCCCTAAAACAAATTTAATAAAAACTAAAATTGGAAATAAACAGTAAATTCCTTAGTATTAGTATCAGTAGACAAAAAATACGGTTTGCTGTTATGAATATCAACCCTCTAAAGAAATACTTAAAAAACATGACTTCAAATATATTAATCAAAAAATAAAATACTGATTTTGCTTGACTGTTAATTAATTTCGTATTCACTTTTAAGAATGGTCTGAAGTGCTGGATAGTGTAGAAGATGTAGAAAAATTATTTAGAGTTTTACGATATTAATTGATAAGTATGTATATCACTATTCGTAATTTACGTATTTATTTTAATGTTTCATTTAATTAAGCTAAAAGAAGGTATTGCTTACCCCGTTTTTTCAATAAAAATAATAGGTATGAGCATATTTATGTATTAATTTTTAAACTTATTTTTTTTGTATATAGTGATTAATCGAATGAATTTGGGTATTTTGTTTTCAAGGGTAGAAGTATATAATATTTCTAATAATAAAAATACTCCATGAAAATAAGGCTTGGCTATACCATAATTTGTTGCCAGATACTATAAAATTGATGTTGCTGCTACTATAATAATTTATATAACTGAGCAGCTGGCAGTGTTGCCAACCCGTACGATAATTATGGGGGCGTACGATGATTTGGACTTCCGTACGATGTACGATACTTAATGTACTATATCCTTAAAAGGTACCTACGATAGTTACGACATCCACTAAAAAGGTGTTAGACGAACTTAAAATTAGTATATGAACTAATCTTATTGACAGAAACAATAGTTCAATGTGAAAACCAGGCTCTTTTTACGACCTGTATAGTCAAAAAGGTCTTCACATCCTAATCAGCTCATTTCTTAGAGGTGTGTTCATTATAAACTTCCCTCACCTCACACAGGGCCACCGACGTTAGGGATCTTCCGTGCGCACTATGTCATGTGTTTTCAATTAACCAAAACAAGTAAACATTATATTATTTGATTACCTATACGTATACTTCGTGCTGCAGTTTTGTTGTATAGTGGACAGCACGACCAATTGGCAGCGCCTCAGGCTGCAAATATAATACTAAGCACTTGTCGAACGCGTTAATCCTCTTGTTCAGTGCCAACTCGGGTGAGCCAGTAATGGGCAGTATTTAAGAATATTTTACGAAAAATTTAAAACCCAAACTTTTAAATAAAACACTGACTAAACTTATACATTTATATTTAAACAATAAAAAATATGTACTACATACAGACGCACCAAGTTTGTTTATAAATCAATTTGTAAAATAATCAAATTGAATTAGAAATATCACATTTATTGCCTACCATTTATTTCGTCGAACGCCCTGCCGGCCCTGGAACTGCGATCCCCTGCATACTTCACCTGTTAAGTTGTAGTTAATCTTAAAAGATTTAAGGTATTAGTACTTTGCAGCTACTGGCGAGCCCGAGGCGAGCCAACTAGCCGTGCGGTCGACTATACTATAGTTTGGACAAGAATGCGACAGTTTTGAGTGGTTAGTACTATATTTTTTTCTTACGCGGTTGGCAACGCTAGCATTTGGCAACGCTGCTCCAGACGACTAGCTATACGGACGTCCACAGTAATAGCCACTGAAACTTTAAGATTACCTTGCCTAATATTAGGTTTACTGTTAGACCATTCACTGTATTCGTTGATAATTCAGTGTTCCATGTAAGTAAAATAGAACTGAGTTATAGGAAGTTTGTAAATAAACAGAACCAACCTAACCTAATTTAATTTCGCTTAACATTGTGTTTTCAGATAGTATTGCATTTGATACATCCAAATTATCATGATGGTCGCCAACCTTCGACCGAAGACGGATCCTTAAGAAGAAGAAGAAGAAGAACTCTTTATTCTTATTATAACAATGGACGTGAAGCAGGAATTGCTTGATAATAATTTGTATAGTGTAATGGCCAGCAACTTACACAAATCGCAGATGAAAGTCGCAGAAACTAAAGGAGTCACTTACTTAAATGTACAAGAGATCATTGAAAGCACTAGCGAAAACACAGTTCATCGCGAATTGAATATTAAACAGGAGGAACTTGGTATAAAAGATGAATTGTTTGCTACATTTGCAGCAAGTGGAAGCATTTTAGAAGAACGGGTAGTTTCCGAGGTCTATGGATGTGAAGCAGAAGACAAGAATAATTTCGCAAAGCATTTGATGACTCGTGCAAAAAAAGTTCATTTATGTTCCATTTGTGAATACAAAGCAGCCGAGAAACACACTTTAGTTAAACATATGAGGACACATAGAGGCAAAAAACTTGTTTCTTGTTCTATTTGCGAGTATAAATCAGCAAGGAAAGGTAACTTGGTTAAACATATGAGGACACATACAGGTGAAAAACCTTATGCATGTTTTATTTGTGATTATAAAGCAGCAGAGAAAGGCACTTTAGTGACGCACATGAGGACACATACATCCGAGAAACCTTATTCCTGTTTAATTTGCGATTATAAAGCAGCAATGAAATGTACTTTACTGAAGCATATGAAGACACATGCAAAGGAAAAACCTTATGAATGTTCTTGTTGTGAGTATAAAACAGCAAGAAAAGAAAACTTAGTTATCCATATAAGGAGACATACAGACGAAAGACTTTATTCCTGTTCCATTTGCAGTTATAAAGCAGCAGAGAAAGGTACTTTAGTTAACCATATGAGGACACATACAGGGGAAAAACCTTATTCCTGTTCCATTTGCGATTATAAAGCAGCAGAGAAAGGTACTTTAGTGAAACACATGAGGACACATACAGGTGAACAACCTTATTCATGTTCTAGTTGCGAATATAAAACAGCACAGAAAGGTAACTTAGTTAACCATTTGAGGACACATACAGGTGAAAAACCTTATTCTTGTTCCGTTTGCGATTATAAAGCAGCCGAGAGAAGTAGCTTGGTTATTCATCTGATGACACATACAGGTGAAAAACCGTATTCCTGTTCCATTTGCGATTATAAAGCAGCAAAGAAATGTACTTTAGTGGAGCACATGAAGACACATACAGGGGAAAAACCTTATTCATGTTCTAGTTGCGAATATAAAACAGCAAAGAAAGGTAACTTAGTTAACCATTTGAGGACACATACAGGTGAAAAACCTTATTCCTGTTCCATTTGCGATTATAAAGCAGCAGAGAAAGGTACTTTAGTGAAGCACATGAAGACACATACCGACGAAAAACCTTGTTCATGTTCTCTGTGCCAGTATAAAGCTATACAGAAACACAACTTCGTTAAACATATGCAGATACATACAGGAGAAAAACCTTAATCCGGTTCCATTTGCGATTATAAAGCAGCAAGGAAAGAACTCTTTGTTAATTATTTGAGGACACATACAGATGAAAAATCATATTTCTGATCCCTTTGCGAATATAAAGCAGCAAGGAAAGACCTCTTTGTTAACCATTTGAGGACACATACAGGCGAAAAACCTCATTCCTGTTCCAATTGCCAGTATAAAGCAGCATAGAAAGGTAACCTAGTGAAGCGTATGAAGTTACATACAGGTGAAAAACCTTTTTCCTGTTTCATTTGCAACTATAAATCAGCAGAACAAGATACTATAGTCAAGCACATAAAGACACACACAGGCGAAAAACCTTATTAATGTTCTATGTGCAACTATAAAGCAGCAAAGAAAAGTACCTAACCTAGTTAACCATTTGAGGACTCATACAGGTAAAAAACCTTATTGTCTTCCATTGGCAATTATAAAGCAGCAGAGAAAGGTATTTTAGTGAAGCACATGGAGACACATTCAGAGAAGAGATCTTTTTGTTAGCCATGTGAGAATGTATGCAGGTGAAAAACCTTATGGCTGTTCCATTTGTGATTAGAAAGCAGCAGAGAAGGTTACTTTAGTGAAGCACACCAAACACATTCAGAGGAAAGACCTACATGTTCTATTTGCGAGTATAAAGCTAAACAGAAACGAACATTAGTTACGCAAGACAGGCAAGCTAACAATTTTGTTCGTATATGATCTGCGATTGTAAAGCAGAAGAAAAACTTGGTTTATGTAATCAGCCATATGACACACAACAAAAATAAATAATTTACGTTTTATTTGATAGTATAGAGCAGCGCAGAAATATACTTTAGTAACACATGGATCTGCAGGAGAGAAATATTATTCACATTCAATTTGCAAATGTCTCAGTGAAGTAATGTAAGTTATTTAATGTGCGAAGGCACATACTAGAGGAAAACCTTAAAATATGAACTTGTGAGACGAGTCGCTGGTACAAGAATTTTTCTTGACTCTTCTTTAGAAGTTAATTGAATGAAGGACTATCAAAAATATTGAACCAACACAGCACTATATGGCCTACATAATATAGAATAACTTGTGTCGTATTTGTAAATATAACAGATTTCAGAGATGAAAATCATTTTTGATCATACTATAGTAATTTTCTGCTGTATGTTTGATTAGTTGCACTTTTTTATTAAAGAATGTATACTATATTCAAGTACCTATTCTCTGCTATGTGGGTAACTTATTATTGTTATAACTTTAATAATGTTTAATTTTTAAAATGTAATTGCTCAAATTAATTTATTGATATACTTATTGTATTTTGTATTTGTAGTAAATGATTTACTATATCATATATTTTTTAAATTTCTATCAATGAAATGTAATTTGAGAAAATATATAACATTCTATTCAAAATATATGTATGTATAGGTCTAAGTCATTCGCTGCTATGTAACTTATTATTGTCATAACTTTGAGACTGGTATTTAATTTTTAAAACTTCTTCAGTGATCAAACTGATGTATTTATTGTACTTTGTATTTTTAATAAAATAGTACAATGCTTCCCCGATGTATTTATTCATCAGTAGCATTAATTAATATTGCCCAAATAATT
The DNA here is from genome assembly GCA_940337035.1 of Agriotes lineatus. Taxonomy (NCBI): domain Eukaryota; kingdom Metazoa; phylum Arthropoda; class Insecta; order Coleoptera; family Elateridae; genus Agriotes; species Agriotes lineatus. The sequence goes on from CALNHX010011641.1 coordinate 11,022, forward strand.
GGTAGCTCTAAAATTGGGTACAGATTCGATATATATTCACTTTGACTGATATAAAGAATACAAAGTCACAGAAATTACATTTATTCACCACTATGTACAGTTCAGGTATTAAGGATAGAATTAAATCAGCATGTAAATTATCCAGTGTTGACACAAGATTTACTATATGCCGACGACATAATTCTGATCGCAACAAGTGAAAGACAATTACAAAGAAAAGTAACAGCATGGAAGAACAGACTAGAAGAGAAAGGGATGCAGATAAATACTGATAAAAGTAAAGTCATGAAAATATCGCGAGAAGAAAACGAAAGAGAAAGGCAAATGCAAATACAGTTAGAAGGAAGACAACTGCAGAAAGTAGAGGAACTCGAATACCTAAGAGTAAGGATAAGTGCGGACGGCAAAATTTATGAGGAACTAAGAAGCAGAGTAAATAAAGCTAACAAAGTGTATTATTAAATAAACAATACTTTAATAGGAAAAAAGGAACTAAGCGAAAATGCACTTATATAAAACAATCTACGTACCAACCATAACATATGGAGCCGATTCATGGGTAATGTAAGATAAGCATAAATCAAAAATAACAGCAACGGAAATGAAGTACCTAAGAAGAGTAATTGGGAAAACAAGAAGAGACCGTGTAAGAAACCGCAGTGTACGAGAATAATTAAATATGAAATCTTTAGTAGAAAACATAGAATTGACACAACTTCAGTGGTTCGGACATACCTATGATACGAATGAGCGAGACACGGTACCCCAAGAAAGTGTTTGAAATGAAAAGTGAAGGAAAGCGACTAAGAGAAAGGCCCAGGAAAGTATGGAAAGACAACATCTGAGAAGTGGCAAGAAAAAGAGGCAAGACCATAGAACAAATAAAGATCTTACCAAGAGATAGAAACGCAAACAACCGATGGCTCAGAACACCACCACCGTAAGGTAAAATGGGAGAAGAAAGAGTAAGTAGATTATTTATAATCATATGTACGAAAAAAATCTAATTGTATTGCACTTGCGGCTAGGCCACCCAAATGGCAGGAGCGGGCTCGGTTTCCCGCTGGTTAACAGCCACTGGAATGGCCTGGGTAACTAACTGGTGCTGGTAGTCTTTCCCTTGAAGGCGAAGTGTCTCCACGTGTACAGCTGTGGAATTCGGCTTGCTGATAGCAGAAGGGTGCGAAAGGTTATCTCCTTTCGATAACGGGTGAACGGCGCATGTCAAAGACGGGTAATATTGCGTAAGGTACGTTAATTTTAGACCTGGGAATCGCCTATTATGCCGAGAATTCAGGCTGCGTTTCGGCCAAAAGAATTTTTAGCTTTGGTCACTTACGGCGCCAACTTCCAGGCACCCTTTGGTGACAGTTAAGAATTTATGGGGGGTTTTTGTGACTCTGAATTAGATAGAACTACGTGCTCCGATCTCCAGGTATACGTCGCTTTCAATTACGAAATTATTGGGGTTTTCGTGACTCTGAATTAGCTAAAACGACGTGCTCCGATCTCCAGGTATACGTCGTTTTCAATTATGAAATTATGGGGAAATAAGTGATTATTTACCTAAAGTAAATTTATCCACAGGATGGATAATTATGTTTAGACAGCGGGACGGGTTAACTAATGTTTATTCTTCGGGAATCTGAATTGAGATCTCCTCGAATAACTGTGGTACACTTCTGGTGGCCCAGCTGGGGCAGGAGCGGAGTGCTCCTCCAACTGAGGGTGACGGGTCAGGTCGGAGAACCGAAGTTTGCTTTCTCGGTCTAATTCTCTTCGAGTCTCGCGGAATAATTTGATTTTATAGATAGCTATCGAGTTCCCTCTCTGAACAAAGCCGATAGCGGAAATGCGCGCCGAACCAGCCTTCGTGTCGTTCGCGCACCGCGGCGACCCTTCGGCCGTGGGCACTCTGGAGCGCAAGTGACGTAAAACGGGAAGATTAAACCCTTGTAATTTTAGATTACGGTTCAACAGCGATTATTTAGGAGCGATATGTTACAATAATAATATCATATCTTCTTTAAAATTTATTGTATCAATACAATGTAATGGTAGAAAATATATTTACTTATAGCAGTTTATTCAAAATGTATGTACCTATGATGTGCAAGTGCTGATTCACTGCTATGTAACTAGTGCTTAAAATACCGGGCCAAAATCTGAATACCGGTATTCGGTATTCTAAATTTTAATACCGTGATACCGGTATTAACACCGGTATTACTATTAGAAAATTAACTTATTAAATTTGTATCTAGTTATTATGACATATTTAAAAATAGGCGGTGCCTCCGCTGCCGGCAACGGCGCCCGCAAAATAATCAAATGGCTGCCGGCGCCGCGCCGGTCTCCCCCTCAATGTGGGCTCATATACCGGCAACGATGCCCGAAAAATTCTGTGATCGGTGCCGGCAATGAGGTGCCGGATATCGACTACATAACCTCAAAATATGTAAGTAACTCGTAACGCCGTAACGCGTGGTTAAAATGAAAGTCGGAGACAAGTTTCCTTCATATGAAGAGTTTCATAGTGTATTAACAGTGTACAATAAAAGTGTTCACAATGAATTTTGGATACGAGATGCTAGAACAATCAAAAATCAACGACAACGAACCCCCGAAAGCGTTTCTAACATTAATAAATCCCTTAAATATTATCATATGCGACTAGCATGTGTTAAGGTGGTACGGCTTTTAAATCCAAAAATGAAAATTCCAAAAGAAAATGTACGACGTATAAAGAAGATTGTGAGGCAACAATTTTTGTCCGTGTTAGTGCCTGCAAAAAATGAGGCACTGTTAATAAATATATGGCGAACATACGACAGATCAACATACGACCTGTCAATCAGAACGTAAGTCCGTGGTAAGTCGACGACCAGGTGTGTATTAGGGAACCACAAGGAACTAGTTCAAATCTCAACAAGTCTATTAGTGTTTAGGTATTTCTTCGACATCTCACTTGAGACTACAGGTAGAAAAAGAAATAAAGGAAAAGTTACAATTGGCCTTTTACACGTGTATGTAGTTTACTTGACCGTTTTTTTTATTTTAGATTCGAAGTCATAAACGTAGGCGGCATTCTCAAATTAATAAAATTAAGGAAGTCCTCAGATGATAGCGTCCTGTTTGTATCAGTCAATAAAGAACTTTATGAAATTTTGTTACAAACCCACATTTCCATAGGGCATGGTGGACGGGATGGGATGATAAAATAAATTAATTTGAAGTACGCTTTTAGCACCAAAGAAACTATTTCTCTTTGCCTTTCGCTATGCGGAGACTGTAATCTAAAAAAATCTCTTTCGAATAAAAATTTGGTGGTTAAGCTTATAAGTTCAAATTATTTCATGTCTAGGTGTCAGATTGACCTATCAGTCCCAACCAGATGGGGATTACAAATTTGTATTGCTTTGTCAAGATTACTTTACAAAATTTGTCCAGTTACGACCATTAAAATAAAAAACGGCAGTTGAAGTAGCGTAGGAACTTTACAATATTTTCTGCATATTTGAAGCCCCGAGTATTTTACATACAGACAATGGCAGGGATTTTGAAAATAAAGTTATAAAAGAACTATTGTCATATTGGCCAGAATGCAAATTAGTACATGGCAAATCGCGCCACAGTCAATCGCAGGGTAGCGTTGAGAGGGCTAATCAAGATATTGAGAACATTCTCATTACTGCTATGGCTGAACATAAAACAAACAACTGGGCAAAGCTTTTGTGCAAATCTCAAAAAATAGGGCATTACATGCAGGAATCCGCCGTTCTTACAAGAGTCTTTTTGGATCGCCTTTAAAAGTTGGTATTAATGGGCTGCCAATACCAAATATATGATTGATAAAATTAATACCGAAGAAGAATTAGAGCAACTTCACTTAGATACAAATATGGAAAGTCAAAACATAGTAATAAATACGGACAAGAATGGGGTAGAAAGTCAAAATGTAAGACAATCACATAGAATGGAAGACCATGAAATGGAAGACATAGTGATAGGTAAGGAGAAGAATGGGACAGAGAGTCAAAATGTAACACAAGTACAAGAAATACAAGATAATGTTGAAGAAACTGTGGATAAATATGAAAATTATAATAACACTGTTACTATAGGAGCACTGTTAAATCCAGTTATTGTACCTTCAGATTCAATTCTCATAGAATGCACAGATAATGTAAACATACTGATAGAAGACTTAGATTGCATAGTTTGTGGAACTAATTGTACAATACAAACGGCCTGTGAAGATTGCAAACATGTGGTTCATGAAAATAAATGTGGCCGAAGTAAAACAAATAGTAACGCGCTAATCTGTTTGCACTGTGTGAGAAAGAGGGATATTGATAACGCCCAAACTAAGACAAAACTATGTCAAGATCTTGAAGCAAATAAAATGCTGGGAAATTCTGCAAAGAGAATGAAAAGCTGTAGTGTGGGCGATAATGTAATCATCCCAATCCCATCACTAGATCGGGGCCGAACAGACCCCAGAAATATTTTAGGTGTTGTACTCAACGAAGAGAATAATGGTTTCTATAAATTAGGAACTAAAGCAGGGATACTTAAACAGTGCTACACTAGAAATACATTTGACACAGTAACCCAACATTTTATGACAGTAGCTGAAGTTCATGGGTGCGAAACAAATCTTCGATCCGCAGTATCTATTTCTTCTACAACCGCTGGTCAGGGAATGCTGAAATGCAATTATACCAAAAAGTGTTGCAATAAATTATGCACATGCCTTAAAAATAAAGTGTTGTGTAATAGTCGTTGCCACTTTTCCAATCCCTGTAAAAATAAATAGCAAGTGTTTGTTAATTAACTTCAGATATTTTTTTAAGTTGTACGATAAGAATGTATGTTTTATTATTGCAGAAATGAAATCTTCTCTGGTGATGTAGTAAATGTTTCGTTTTTTAAATTAACACACAGATTAAATGTTTTGTTGTTCATTTTCACATTATTTAGGCAATGTGAGACGTATACATCTTCGAGCTTCACATTGACTATTGCATTAGGCATTTTGCAGATTGCCTAAAATAGCGTAGGACATTCGCAGATTGCCTACAGTTATAGGCATTTTGCAGAATGTCTGGTGAATTGGTCACTTTGCGGAATGCCTAGTCATTCCGCACATTGTCGGATTTTGTACATTGCCGGTAACACATATACCAGGTTTCAAGTTTTGCCGACCTGGTACCAGCTTAAACAAGCGGCTTTCTCGGGGTGATCGTGGAAGGAATCTTTTGGACGACGCCTGAAAGCAACACGACATCGCATACTCACAGTCTAGCGACTCGTCACGCTGCGGATAAGCTTCTTACACAGACAGCTTGGGAGCGTGTTAAACCAAAAGACTTTACCCTTGGGGAAAGAGCTGCAGCCCTTGCTGTTATGGGAACTATAAAAGGGTAAACCAAACTCGGAAACGGAAGCGTGCACAACCCACTGCTGGTATTATGCAGGCGAAGACAAAACTTGGTATGGGAGTATCGCGGAAACAGAAACGTACAAGGCGTAGTAGTTTAAACGTCTTGGAAGTGGCATACCTGTCCGATTCGAAGGCGCGCTTCATTCAAAATAGCGAAGGAAACGCCGACTTCTGTTAAGAGTAGTACCTGTTCTCATATCTCGTGGAAAAAGGTTATATCTACGACCGTATCAGTCGAAAAACTACCGTTCAAGCTGCCTTGCCGCGCGTTGACAAACATCAAAATTGCACAGTACGTTAAACGTTTAGAAATTCCACGCTTTAGGGGAATATTTATGCGAAATGCTCTACCTGGCAAGATTCGTAAACGAGAAAATGGTGTTACTAACGTAGACGATGATGTTGGATTGTTGGACCAGGCACACATTGGACAGCTTACGTTAAAGCGCATGGATTTGTTCTGTATTTCGATAGCATAGGTCGCTTACAACCTAATCCCGAATTAGTAAACCACTTTCTCAGCGCCGGTAGCAACAACACAATTATGTACAACTCTAATAGATATCAAGGATTCACGTCATACACATGCAGACATTTGTGTCTCAAATTCTTATATAACTTTCGAAACCGCTTTTGTCGTCAGTTTAAGTGTCGCTCTTCATCATATTCAATATATTCACTATTAGGCGCGATTCATCCGTTCTTACTGGAAATTTTGACCCTCCTATTTTCTTAGACGACGGTAGCGAATACGTCTTGAGATTGCTAAGTTTCAAAACCTACTATACTATTCCTAACGTTTGACCTTCCAAAAATGAATTTAATCTTGTTGGAGAACCTTCTATTATTATACCGGAGGGAGTATATGATATTACAGATATTGGCGAGTTTTTACATAACTAACTCGATTCTGATGCGAAAACAACAGCACCTTAAGAACCGAAATAAAATACACATTTGCAATCGACTTTCAAAGTGACAATACTATCCAGGTCATGTTAAGCTTTGACAGAAAAGTTTATGCTGCCGATAGGTGGCACACAGCTGAACATGTTACGAAAATGTTGAACATCAACTTTATTCTTATTTATCTCTGTTGGCTCATATAAAAATGGTAAGCCTGGTCATATCATTCACCAGTTCTTCCCCACAGTACCACCCGGGTACAAAATAGTGGAAACCCCTATCCCAGTTATTTATCTACCGATCAGCACGAAACAGATCACTAACCTAACTATTAAGATACTAGACTAATTGGATAATCCCGTCAGTTTTAGTAAATAGACCGTCACGGTAACATTACATTTTAAAGAAACTGTAATGAGTTTTCGATTCACCGCTTCTCCGTACCACCCCTGTTTTACTTCCTATACGAACCGTCGCCCACAGCCTCGTAAGATCAGCACGGCTTCGTCCACCACACAGCTAACTAAGGCAAACAGAGATTTCTTGCAGTTCTTAGATTTTACACTGGTGCAATGAGTATTTTAAATTTTGGACAGCGAGTCCTCGTCGACACTTCCATCATTAGCAATTAATTGCACACACATCAACCGTATACAAACCGTTTTGACTATAACGATGAAATTCGAATTCCAAGTTCCGAAGATATGTCAACTCTTTCCGGATTGAGCTATCTGTAACTAGAGTCAAAGTTGCGGAAGGAAAACGGTAATAATACATCGGCTAAATTTCTTAACAATGGGTTGGCTCACTTATTTAGCGAAATCCGATACGAAATCAATGGGCGTCGTTGTCGACTTTGTCACCAAACCTGGTATTGCATCTACTCTTAAGGGATATGTGTCCTACAGTTCGGCTGACGTTAAAAAGCTTTAAAATTCTGGCTGGTTCGCCGCTGGCGATTCTGCCATTACCGATGCAGAAGGCAATTTCAGTGCCTGCATACCGTTGAGAATGTTGTTAGGCTTTGCCAAAGATTATGGAAAAGTAGTACTTAACATCCGATAAGAACTTGTATTAATTCGCAGCAATACCGATGCCGACGCCGTATTCAGTACTACCGAATGGGAAATTTCGATAAAGTTGGTTTTACCAATTTCCGATTTTATCTGAATACCGAACGATTACAATACGACAATTTACATAAAAATTATGGACTCAATCATTACGCAACATTATACGACATGTATTCCAAGTTCCAATCATTTTATTATAACAAAATCGACGAGCTCTTCTTCTTCCACCATGACTGCAGACAAAGCTCCGATTGCTGTGATCGACTGTTTCCATCAAAAAGACTACCTACCTACAAACGCAGTCGTTTTTCAAGTTGAATTTGAAACTTCCGCGAACGTTCCAGCCAACACAATCGCGTATTGCCTAGTTCTTTACAATCAAATTTTTATTTACAACGCGTTGACAAAAGCAGTTAAGCAACTGTAATTGCTCAAACCACTTCAGTTGCACCTTGGCTGTTAATGTAACTGCACCGTGCTCCCTATGCTTAATACGATGAAGCTCATTATCGACATTCAAGGCTTCAAGACGTCCGATAAGCACTTTATCCCGAAATAATTGGCCGCATATAACGGTACCGCAGTATCTCACTACGACTTCAAGTCACCGTTTCCCTTCACCTCCTTGCCACCTCATCTGCAAAAACAAGTTCGTTGGTTAATGACTAATCATTACTGCATCGACTGAAACGGTGGACTTACTCAAGCATATTTGTTTCCTGCAATCTTCCGTCGTTTTTTGCATGGTGGCACCGAAATATATGTAAAACACCGAGAAAAAGCAACTTTTCCACGCCGCTTTTCTACCATCCTAATCATCGAAGTTGAAGAACAACCGGACCTCAGCCCATCACAACTCGCTTGTCTATATCACTCCAAACCAGTTTGTTATTGTGCTTTGTCTAATGTATATCACATATATAATCACTAATCAGTAAATAATGGAATAAAACAACTGTTACATTTTTATTGTATTTTTATTTGCATACCATATATACTGTGCTATTACATGTGTTACACACCTACGCACTAGTAGAAAAAAGTTCTACATAAATTCTCTGCCTATGTTTTGCGCACAAGACATCTCGCGGTACTTGTGCCACACTAAGTATTCTTTGCCGAAACCGCAATCTGTCCATAGCTTCTCGTCTCTACAGTCCTTTCCGAGCTTCTCGATACGCGTACACCCACGTATGCAAGGTATACACCGTATTCTTCTCGTCGTCAAACTGCACGCGCTTCTTCATTTTCTTTCTTTTCTTTAAAGGCTTTTACTTCACACATATGCCACTCTAGGCCAAGGGTAACCATTAAATCCACAAGCAGGCTTTTCTTTACGGTTTCATCTAAAAATAGTCGACCAACAGCTGCACCACTTCTGTACTCTTTAATTGTTTATACAACTCCTCGTCACTGAACCCGCTACGTCCTAACCCGTATACGACTTTATGTGATGCATCAAACGCTAAATCCTCTCATGACACTAATCGTTGAATGGCACTCGGTACGTCTGTTGCTGCTGGCCGAGCGGTTTCTGCATAACACATCCACATGACTACACTCCCAGCTGCCGACTCAATGTTTCCACTTCGACGCCCCACTTTACCATAGAACTCCCGAACGTTACCACTTCCCTCATACAAGCAGTCTTTCCAGTTTTTTCCTCTAGCTGATCCACCACAGACTTTACATTGACTAAACAGTCCCCAGAAATGTTTGCCACCCCCTTAACTATTTCTTTATAGAAACTCTCAAAGTTCAACGCTCAACACTTCTACGAGTTTCTGCAAGCGCCGCAGTTCTTCTACAGTTTCCTTCGCTAACCACACCTCTGACAAACCCACGTCCTTCAATTTTATTATTTTCCCTTGTCTGGATCACTTGAAATACAATCTTCTTCCTTCCTATTTCCAGACCTGGCCACTAGCCGTCAAGGGAATAGAAGTAGTTGGCAATCACTCCTTGATTTGCAATTAGGGCTGTCCACTTCCACTCGTCCAACTGCACCCAGTCGTTTTTGGTACCACGTATTACAATAACTGGGGTAAATTGTGTCACACACTTTGAGCTTGACTTAGTTGATTTGTACGTCCTACTACATAGGAGTGCTGGACAGAACAGCGGTTTCGGCTTTATACACACATCACCAGAGACCTGCTTCGATGTCTTTATATAATGCTTCCATTTCTACCGGTTGTTGAAGTGCTACTACTATATTTCACGACTCTTCTTTCCGAATTTATTTCACTTTTCACGGTTACATCTAGTTAACCTTGAAGTTTGAGTGGTAGGAGTGAATGACCTTGGTCTTGAAGTCCGAGTGGTAAGAGGAGTTTTCTTGGCCTTGAAGTCCGTGTGGCGAGGGAAGTAATCTTGACCCTGAAATCCTAGTTGTGAGGATAGAGAGTGATCTTGACCTTAAGCTTGCCTCTTAGAACCGGAAAACCTACTCTACTAACTTCGTCTGAAGATTGTAATAAGTATTAAGAATTCAACTAAATGCGAGATAAAACCTTAATTACTGTTATCTTTAATTTTACTGTTAAATCTAATTTTCCAGAAATACAGTTGAAATATGTGACAGTACAAAAATTTTCATTTAAAATAATTCCATGAGCATGGATATTTTATTGCAGAACACACTGTATGTATATTTGAGTACTTCTTTTGAATTACATTTGATGTAATGGAAATTACATTACAAAAATCATATTATGTTTTATGGTTGCCCAAGTCCTACATACAGGAATGAAACTGAGATCTATGACTAAGCAACAAAAAGTTTGTGAGTCCCACCCCGTAAGGTCGGAGCGAGGAGATTTACAACCTGTAACATGCAGGTGCAGACAAGAATATTGATTCTTGACGTCACAGAACCTTGCGCTTCCCAACGCCGTATGTTTTTGCTTGTTGGGGTTAAGTGAGTCGCTTTGCTAGTTAACAGTAAGTATTACCTATATTTAGTTTAAATACTTGATAATTCTAATGTCTATCACTTTGATTCAGCTTATGAATTTATATTCTTAGTTTGTTTAGAGCGACGCAGCCAAATAAATATCAATAGTTAATTTTGTAATATTGCGTCATCTGCCTATTTAACTAAAATAGTTAATTTCTTTTAGTTATGCATGTCCTTTGCATGGTGATAATCGTCAGCACGAAAAAGAAGTCTAACTGCTTTCCTGGCTGCAACAAATTGGTACTCTACAGGTCAGTGTAAGCATTTTCATAAATGTCTGTACAGCTTTCTTTAACTTCAGAAGCATTAGAAGTAATCGTTAGGTATTCCTTTAAATGTGGTAGAAGCTAATACAGTTTGACATCTTCAAATGTATGTACCTACATGTTTTGACGTATCAGCTAATTTGCTTCCTTTATAAAATAATGAAATAACAAGCAGCAGTAGTAATTTTCATTAGTAATATAACAAGGGCGAGACATACTTAGCGATAGTTTTGCACACGCCAAGCGTTGAGTGCTGCTTGCAATAAAAACTGTTCCGAGGCTAAAGGCAACCAGCACTATGACTCTTTTGTAAGCATTTCTATGGAAAGGCAAACTATTTAAAAAATATATATCTACTTCGCGTGGTATTTGAGACGACTATTTAACAATAATAATACATAACGACTAACTTCATTAAAAAATTATTCAACAATTTGTATAATTATTCATTCTCAATGAAATTCATCGGAATACATCGAAAACCCAAAATTTAAAATTTTTAACGCAAGTCAATCTTTGCTTACACTGTTTGTTGATGTTTATTTTTACGTAACCTGGCGACATTACTAATCAGAACATTTTTGATAAGCGATATTTCGCAACAAGGCTACTTAGTTTTTGAGTAGGTACATTGTTTTTTGGATATTTTGCATGGTACCCAATATTCAGTGATATACTGTTTTTATTGGTTAAAAAAAAACAAATGTCTGCAATATGATTGGCTTATATACCGATGTGGCCACAATTATATATAACAGCAATAAGATAACATGAACAAGAAGATAACACGTATTGCTTGAGTAAGAAAGAGATAAATATAGTAGCAAATATTCGAGAAGGCTTGCTTAATTTAATTATGACATTTGTCAACTAAACATGCCTACTAAAGTAATTTTTTCGCATGGCTATCTGTTTCTTACTCAAGCATTCTATTTTGTTATTCATGTTATCTCATTGCTGTTATATATAATTATGGCTCCATCCGTATTATAGTGTTGAATAGTCAACGTTAGATTATTTATCAAAGTTATTCAGGATTATTTATATGCATTTCTTTCTGTTACCGATTTTCAATCTACTTTGGAGAATAACTTCAAGCAGTTCATCAATAGGTTTTGGAGAAACTTCTCTGACGATGCCTACATCTGCGACAATTTGATATTAAGTAAGTGCACTACTTCCTTAATCTTCAAATTTGTTAAGGAGGAAGAATAAGCCGAATACATCCATTACCCAAGAACATCGGAAGAAAATGATTGCGAAAAAGGCTATTGTTTATTCATTATGCATACAAATAATACGTATATTTTATTTATTTCGATGTTGTTTTATAAGCATTTATTTTTTGTTTTAAAATTTAATATTTGTTTATTGTATATTATTTCTGCTGAATGTATTTACTACATTAATAACGTTTTTTTACTAGTTTTGTCCTTAAATAATTGTTTTATTTACATTAAAAGTTGTACTGTTGTAGTTTGTATTAAGGAAATAATTTGTAAATTTTAATTGCTACTGCCTAATTCAGCCTTAGCAATTAAAGTTTATAAAATATTTTTTAAATTAATGAGATTGGAGGGTTACTTATACGCGCCATTTAAATTTTGCGCTCGCGCCATTTAAAACTCCCGTTCATTGTGTAATTGGCTCACCCTGTCGCCAAGGTGCAGCTCTTTGAAAAAATGCTGGCGTGTTGCCAACGTTTAGCATGGAGGATTCGCTTCTATACGAGAGCCTAAAACCTGCCGACGGCTCCGTCAGAAAGTTCCTGGTTATGTGTTACGGTATCAAACGGTTCTTACGACGCCTGCCGATGGGCAGGCACCGATCGCTAGACGAATCCGGGAAATGTGGCACGCTCACCCTGGAAGATCGATAAAACAGGCTAAAGGCCCCAGCTGAAATGCGCTTAGGGAGATGGGCGGGATTAACACCGATACGCCACAGGGCGAGCGTCACTTAATACGTGTTGATGGTTATCAAAGAATGGGCGCCACCAACTCTGACTCGGGATCTCCACGTTCTGCAGGAACTGGACGGCGGAACGGGGCGGGGTTACAATCAAGTACTACTTCGGGTAGCACCTGAATAGCTATTTCGAAAAAATACGCGAATAACTATGTCGAGAAAATTCGCGAATTACTATTTCGAGAAAATGCGCGAATAACTATTTCGAGAAAATACGCGAATAACTATGTCGAGAAAATACGCGAATAACTATGTCGAGAAAATACGCGAATAATTATTTCGAGAAAATACGCGAATAACTATGTCGACAAAATACGCGAACAACTATGTCGAGAAAATACGCGAATAACTATTTCGAGAAAATACGCGAATAACTATGCCGAGAAAATACGCGAATAACTATGTCGAGAAAATCGCCGTACAATGCCAGCCGCAACCACCTACCTGGAAGGCCTACCCTCCGCGTCTGGTCCTCGCCTCACAGCTGTAGTGGCACAGCGACACAGTCGCCCTGTAATATGTATACACCAACACAATAGTGTCAAGAAGAAACAAAACGGCGATAATATTTATACGTCTATTGGATCCCTAGGGGGGGGGGGTGATCTAAATACATACATATATACACAGGTTACAAAACATCATGGTTTTTAAAAGGAACTTAATGGTTAAGCCTAGCTGGGGAAAAGCGCTTAATGCCAAAGGGGTTGGCGTACAGTAGAGTCGGGTACCTCATCTAGGCCAGGTGTAATGGGTAAACGTGGGCTTAAACCCAACGGCCCGTCGCCGTTACGCGTGCAAACAAAACCTGAATTCGGGCCCGAAACCTCTGAACACCCTGTACTAGGTCGTGATAAAATTTGCCTGGCGGCACAAACCAACGATAGTTAATCTTAAATTTAGGCGCTGACGGCGCTGTCGATTAAGTGGGCTAACGGCGCGCGAACTGACGCACACCACTGGATTTTTCAGCAGAGTGTACTTTCACTGCACTCTATCACACAAAGTGTTCCGCCCACAACGTGCGATTATGATTGGCACCGCACTGCAGCAATTTGTATGCGAGAAGCAGTACTCACGAAATTAGTTGAACAAAGCAAGCGTCAGTACGCACAAATGTTATTTTTACAAGGAGTGTACCACGCTCTGGCGTCGCATTGCAGCAATTTGTATGCGAGATGCGGTACTCACAAAATTAGTTGATCAAAGCAAGCGTCAGTACGCACAAATGCTATTTTTACAAGGAGTGTACCACGCTCTGGCGTCGCATTGCAGCAATTTGTATGCGAGATGCGGTACTCACAAAATTAGTTGATCAAAGCAAGCGTCAGTATGCACAAATGTTATTTTTCAAGCGTTACCTGGCTAGCTCGGCCATCTTTCAGATGGGGAAACTTCTCTGGCAGCAAATGGTATGCGGGTCTTGGCATTGCGGCGAAGCTCAAACGATGCGGAAGGCGAAAATGGCTGACTTACTCACGAGTCCCCTTGTCGGGAGAAGACTGCAACGACCTACCTAAGTTATGCAGAACTTGAGGACATCGCCGTTGCAATAAATGGACACAGCGATTATTATCCCGCACGCTTACTCAAAGAACTGCGGTTATTAAGCTAATAAATCGGCAAGTTGCTGTGTTCCTGCGACGACTTGTTGCACCGAGAGCACCAACTGTTTCACACGTGTAGACTGTTTAGCGAGCCTCTGCCGACTGCCGCGATAATCGCGTGCGTCCCGTGCCCCTGAGCTTCATGGGAAAAACGCTCCAGCCAATCCTAACACAGAATCTCCTAGACACGCGACTTTTGGCGCGAGAATGGGCACTACCCCTCCTTGTCGCACAAGCAGCGTAATTTCTAGAAGGTTCGAAAATCTTGCGAGCGTTAACACACGGCTATCAAAGCACCAACAAAGGGGTGCCCCAGATGACGAGAAATACTGCGCTTGGAGGCCAAATATGTCCAACATCATTATTATGGAATTATGCGATGAAGCCAAATAAGTAACTAAAAGGGTTTAACATACGGGCATGCTGCCCTAAAGCCTAGGTGGCTAATTAAAATACGGTTGGGTGCGAAATTACCTGACATATGACACAAGTGGCGCTGTGCGCTGTTTAATTTCGTAATGTTTTCAGCACGGCCTGCTGTATTGTATGACAAACGTCACGTTTGTCACACAATTCAGCAGGCCGTGGCTTTCAGATTACATGCGGTCTAACCTTCTAACATAACAGTTAGAGTATTAGTCAGAAATCTTGTCTACAGATCTGTGAGAAATTGTTTATTTGCGTTTTTTTTATATATCGCTAAATAGCATGGCCCTTATTTGTATGGTGTATAACAAAATACTTACATTACAAAAAAAATTAAATAGACATTATAGAAACATATAAGCCATTTACTAAACATAAAAACATTAACTATTTCTTTAAGTTGGCATATACTGGAATGAAATATAGCCTCTCCCAAGTCTCTAATTAATTATAAGTTAAAATAAAGGGGCAAATCCAATCTCCACAATTCACTGATTAATATTTTACTGTGATCGAACTTTTGCCTGTTATCAAATTACTAGGCTGATTAAAATGTGACATGTACTTAATTACTTCACAAAATAAATGATTGTATGCCGTTTTTTAATATTTTATTTACCTACAATTAATTATAACAAAACGCTAGCTCTAAGGGTAGAAGACAAGCCCCTCTCAGGTGGGTTCTTAAACCGATTGTAAATTAAAATTGTTCTTAAACGGTACTGTACACCGGAATTAGTTCAAATACGCGGTAGTTAATGTTTGCAATACTGTCAAAAATCCTAAAAAATGGTTTGTATCGTGCAGTCAGCGTTGTTGACATTAAAATGAGCGAAATTATAAACATTCGAAAAGGTATTTATTTAAATCTTCGTGCTTTGGCGGTAATTAACAACTTTTGTTTCAGGCACGTATTTATTTCGTGACGTCAGATGGACAAGGCCGGAAATATAGCAATTGTTTCTGGAAGCTTCCTCTTCTCGAAACCTTCGCATAACCTCAAAGTTTGGGACAAATTGCTTATTTTTCGAACTGCGCGTACGGTAGAGCCCTTAACAAGCTGGTACCTTCTTCAGTAAGGCCGAATCTCATATACCCATCGAATTCCAAAAGCTAACACTGATATTTTTAGGCGAAATTGGTACCTTATAGTCGGTGGTAGCTGCCGCACTGCTCGGAAATGACCCCAGGTGGTATCTGCCTCTGGAACGGCTTTCTCTGGTGTTGATGCTGGCGGTGGCCCTCCTTCAATCGTCCCAGATGTGTAACAGTGAAGACCCCTGCCTCTGGACCTTTATCTTGGCCGGAATTGAATATCGGAATCCTGAACTGAACGCCTGCCGAAGTCGTCGGAGATCCTCTCGGAGCAAATTTTACTTTTATGTGTCGGAAAGCCTCACAAACATTCCCACACGAACTTTGACACGTGCACAACACAATGAGATACTTTTTAGGTTTAAAAATGCTCATTTATTATATAAAAACTTAAGTTAAAGTGGAGCACAAATTTTACAATGCCAAGCTTAATAATAATTATTCTTTTGTTCTCTCCCATTATTAAAACAAATTCGAATCTGTTGCTATAGTTACAATGTTAACGGAAATAAGTTTTGATGAATTTTAGTACATAATAAAAATAAGTTTGAATACATAATTTTACATTTTCAAATTTCTTACTAATTAAATATTGTCTTTTTCTTATATTTAAAATTGTCTCTTTGCGCCACACACTCAAACACGTTTTATTATTTGCTCTGCTTTTTCACTAACGTTAAATGCACTGATTATTTATAGAGTTTATTTCTTCTCAATTGCTTTTTCATGTCCTTCTGACTGTTTTTCAAGATTGCTTCTCCATGTACTACTGCCTGCTTTCTCAGATTTCTCTATTGCACTGTACCGTTATTTCATTCTGGCTTTCTTTACCTTTTTAGATTCCTCACAAATTTCAATGACTAGCTTTATTGAAATCTACGCTTCTTTCACATGCACATAGCAAACCTTTTTGTGACTATTAATTTCTTTTGGTTCGGCTATTCATTATGCACAAACCTATTATTTAATTTATTTAAAAGTCAACTTCGACCCCTGTGAAAAACAAGCTTTCCTTTTGCGTTCCTTACTCAATTACTTTACTATTACTGGCATCGCTTTACCAATGCATTTATTGTTTGAATTTTAAGCTTATCATTGCAGCTACATAAAACAGCCCAACTCTGTGCTTATTGAATTGTTCATTAGGTTGCACTGCTAGCAGAGTCGAGTCGTGGGCCTAATACCATTACAATAGATACAATTTTTGTGCTAGGAATTCTGTATTTTGTTTTGCAAAGGTTTCCACGCCTGCATAAAGGCAACTTTGAATTTAAAAATGACAATTAATAAATCTCCACCACTGTGGGTTGGGGTTAGAATAAACCCACAGTATCCCTGATTGTCGTAAGAGGCGACTAAAAGGGTTGGATGGAACGGGTTAGCAACCTACCTGCCGTAAAAACGAATAAACTCTCACAGAACCGGAGATCCAGCCTCTGAAACCACCGGACGGAATCTCACGATGACGACCAATGCAAGAAAAAGGACGAGATTATGGAAAAAGCAAAGAATTGTATCAAGAGTAGCATGCTGGAACATCACAACATGGAATGGAAAAGACCAGGAAATTCTAATAGAGATGAACAAACACAAGATAGACATATAAGCCCTATCTGAAACAAAAAAGAAAGGGAAGGGAACGGCGCTCTATAAAAATTACATCTTGGTTTATGGTGGAAAAGCAAAACAGGAAAGAGCACATTCAGGAGTAGGAATACTACTCCACAAAAATACACAAACGCGATTAAGGACATCGTATATGTAAGCGATAGAATTATCCAAGTAAGCCTCAGCTATAACCAAACATTTTTACATCTAATCAGTGTGAACAGAATTGCCTGGAGGCTGTGATCAGGATTCCGTTGCTTTGCGCTGGTTCTATCCCTCAAGCACGTAAACAATACTGTGTTTACGTTTTAAACCAATGTAGTCAATGGTACTTGAAAGGGACGACAGTAAACCACCCTAAGAGACACAGCCTCACGTCTCGATGATATTATGGCTTAGTATTAGGGTGGCGACGTAGTGAATGAATCAAACATTAAATACAGATTGTTTTATTACGAAAATAAATGTTCTATTTATACAAAACAAGAATGCTTAACTAAGTAACATATCAAAGTTCAGAATTGTGTAGTTTACTGGAACACAGCGTTTAAAATTACAAAAGAATTACTCAGCAACTCAGCGGTAAATATCATTGCTTCCTGCTTGGTGTGAAGTCCGCTCGTTGAACTTGCGATAGTGTATCGGCTATTTTGCATGAGGTGTGCAGTTTTTTCTGGCCTTTAACTTGGCGTAATTACGAAGCAAAACTGGTGATTGCGGCATTTAAAAACTTCTTGCTTATTAAATCAGAATTGTATTTTAAACTTATGACTGGATTTCGTAAATTTTGGAATTTAAAATTTATGCCTGTTTAATTCAAAATTAAACACAGTGTATACGCCCCGGACATAACAAAACCAAAAGAAGACACCGAAGACGCTCGATCACATCAATCCGAACCACAAAGTTATCCTGATGGGAGACTTAAATGCTAGAATAGGAAACGAAGAAATACCCGGAGTGAAGCAAAGATTCGATAAATCAACAAGGAATAAAAACGGCGAATGTTTGATCGACATCTGTGCCAGAAATAAACTGAGAATAAATAATACATTTTTTCGGCATAAAGAACAACATAAATATACCGATGGGGCCACAATTATATATAACAGCAATAAGATAACATGAACAAGAAGATAACACGTATTGCTTGAGTAAGAAAGAGATAAACATAATAGCAAATTTTCGAGAAGGCTTACTCTTAATTTAAATATGACATTTGTCTACTAAACATGCCTACTAATATAATTTTTTTTGTATGACCATCTCTTTCTTACTCAAGCGTTCTATTTGCTTGTTCATGTTATCTCATTGCTGTTATATATAATTATGGCCCCATCAGTACATTTAACAACACCCGTGGACACAAATCAGTTATTGACTACATAATAACAAATAGGACCATAACACCAACAGATATATTCGATGTACGAGTGCTTACATCGGCTAATATAAGCACAGATCATAATCTAGTAATAAGCAAGATGGTATAGAAGATCCCACAAGAATAAAACATACCCCAGTATATCTCGAAAAATATAACATAGAATCATTTGACACCCGGGAACTATATTCGAACAGGCTAACTACTAAGCTAAGAAGAGATGATTTTACACACAGAGACGTAGAAGATGCGTGGAGAAACTTAACAAAATGCATATCGGAATCAGCCAAAGAATCAGTAGGGGTCAGAAAAGTTAACATTAACGCCCAGAATAACAAAAAACCATGGTTTACTACAGAAGTAAAAGAATTAGCAGAAGGAAAGAAAAAGGCGTACTGAGAATATAAAAGCTCGCTATCACAAGACACATGATCGATACATCGAAGTAAGAAACAGAGTAAATTCTAAAATTAGAAGAATCAAGACTGAATAGTGGCAAAAATTCACGAGCGACATGGACCATGATCTATATGGGGCACAAAGGAAGGTGTGGAAAATGCTGAAAAACAGAAAGAAACCAATCAACGAATTTACACAAACAAAACATATTTCGCCAAATGAATGGAAGATTATTTTAGGGATCTGTATAATACGGAAGAAGATTCTGAAACACAAGCACAAGAAGAAGGATTACAAATAGAGTTTTAACTAAACGAGATAATAAAAGGAATAAAGGCTCTAAAAAAACAGGAAAGCACCGGGTATCGACAATATTCCAAACGAACTTCTAAAGTACGGTGGTGAAGAACTAGCTAAACAACTGACAAAAAATTA
>CALNHX010011642.1:0-30585 GCA_940337035.1 Agriotes lineatus
CTGGACCTTCGTCTTGAATCAAAATGATGTAAATAGTGCATTGCAAGAGTTTTATAATATATTATTATTCTATTATGGACACAGCAGTACCGAAAGTAATAAAAAAGGCATCTAATTTTCCTGTCTGGTTTACTAATGAAATCAAAAACTCTTATTAAGAAAAAAAATAAATTAAACAGCGTAAAAAATCGTTCTGTTGAGCACTATAATCGATACCCATCAGAAAGGCGCAAATTAAAAAGACTTACAAGGGATGCACACAATGAATATATTAATAATATTGAAGAATCTTTAACTCATAATCCTAATCAGTTTTGGACATACATAAGAAGCCAACAATCAAATAATACATATGTTGCAATGAAAAAGAATGGCCAAGAAATAGGGAAAAATAAAATTGCAGATAATTTTGCTTCTTACTTTCAATCTGTCTATAACAAATTACCCGCAGCCTATACCGTTCAATGTGATGATATCATTAATAGTCCTGATTTGTTAGACATTAAGGTGATTACACAACTTGAATTTAAACGGGCTATTAAAAAACTTAAACCTAAAAAAGTCAGCCGGTAGTGATAAAATTCCACTGTATCACTGTAGGTAATAAAAGGTTATGCTGACTGGCTTGAAGAACCTCTTTTATACACAGGGTGTCTCAAAATTGACGCCCGTGCTTCTGGGATTTAATTCAGGGGGCTAAAAGAAATCGAAAATGAAGAGTGGAAAATTTTCCGAGTGTCATTTGTTATCGAGTTATTGATGAAAATGTAAATAACATAGCTTCTATAGCCCAGTCGCTCCAATTTGTTGTGTAACATAATTCAATAAGGTGGCTATGCGATGTTAAAAATTTATTAATCATTCTGTCGTATTGTTAAGTATTTCCTTCGGTTTTGTGTGCTTACCTGTTGTGAATCCTGCAGATGTCGTAGCTCGTATTCACGCTGTAGGGGCGTTAATAGACGAAATTATGCTACAGAGCGTTCGTACTTCAATGGTAAATTATACGAATGTTTGCCTTGAAGTAGCGGGTAACCTAACACATTTTATGACAACAGATGTGTAATAGTATATTATGTTATTAGGAGCAAAAGTTATATTTTATGTGGCGAGGCTGGACGGGATAAGTACAGCCGAGCCACATAAAGATACTTTTGCTTCGAATAACATATAGTATTTTTTCTTCAAACTTTTTTATAACAAATTATTTACAACTTTGTGAACAAAATTCTAAGAAAATTACTTGATCTCGACACAAGCGGCAGATAAAGTTGTCAGCGGCAGATAAAGTCGTTTTTTACTTACGTTGTTAAAAAAATTTAAATTAGCTGATTTTATCTTTAAATCTGTAAAATAGATGTTTTTTGTGATGAAAGTAGAACCCTTTTGAGTAGTCTTATTTCCGATCCAGCGAACGTCTGTTTTATAATTTCACTTAAAAAAATGACCAAACACGAACAAAATTTTCAAACGAGCCGGTACTTCACACCATAAAAAAGTAAATTAAGAGTCCAAAATCCAAACCTAATCGGCGGTCAACAGGACTTTATTTGTCGACTTTGCGAAGTATTGCAAAGACTGCGGTTTGGATTCGCAGCGATTAATAATGGAAAATAGGTGACATAAACATCATTCCTTCTGAAGCGATGATAAGATAGTTTTCAGGCGCAAATCTCACGCATAGTATCCGCGATCAGATTAACGAGTTAAAACCAAACAATAAACCACTATTAAAGTTCGATACCTTTAACAGAATTAAATAGATTCCATAATATTCCCTCCAAATTGTTCGTAAATACCCTAGAAAAGTAGCTAATCACATTTTACTAAAGTTTGTCGTTAACAGCCTCTTCAGATCCCCTAGAATTAGGAACTTGTCCCCAAATCTGGCAACACTGCTCGTGACGAGTGGTATAAAATGCGATAGTTGCTGTTTTCGACTCTCCAGATAAATTAGGCTTCTATTGCTCGGGAAAACCCTATTGCGGTTTGCTTAATATGTTTTTTCGACGACTGTCATCGAAAGTAGATTTTTCTCACTGTCATTTGACAACAGAAAGTTGACATTTGCCGCTGAGCGTGCGTTTTCATCATTTTGCCGCTCGCCGAGCGTTTTGGGTTTCCGCGTGAACAAAATAGGTAGCCACGTCCGAATGTTTCCTTGACAACGCCCGTCATTTGTGGAAATAATCGCGTCACATGTCATAGACTGCGCGAGTAATGTTAACTTGATTGTCAATTAATTTTTGCGATAAAATAAAATTTGACATTTTCCTGTAATAATATGCTCAGTCGTCGAAAAAATAGTATGTATATTTCGAGCTAAAAGTGCGCTTGCCGCTTTTGCGTCTTCGTCTCAACCAGCAATATTC
The DNA here is from genome assembly GCA_940337035.1 of Agriotes lineatus. NCBI lineage: Eukaryota > Metazoa > Arthropoda > Insecta > Coleoptera > Elateridae > Agriotes > Agriotes lineatus. Next base: position 2,373 of record CALNHX010011642.1, read on the forward strand.
ATGCGCAAGCGGCAAGAATGCACTTTCAGCTCTTAACATACAATATACTATTGTGTGCTTACCTGTTGTGAATCCTGCAGATGTCGTAGCTCGTATTCACGCTGTAGAGGCGTTAATAGACGAAATTATGCTACAGAGCGTTCGTACTTCAATGATAAATTATACGAATGTTTGCCTTGAAGTAGCGGGCATATTTGTCCCATAATAACATTCTTTTATTGTTCATATTAACTTCCAACACCATTACTGAATACTTAATTGCTATAACTTTTAAAATGAATTCCAATTTGTGTCAAATTTAATTTCTATTACTCAATTCAACTTAACCAACAATCTTATTAAAAATGTTCTAAATTTGATTGTATGAATGTACCAAATTAATTTCTTTTAATTTTTATTTTAATAACTGATCTTTATGTATCATAATAATATACGGGTTTCTCAAAAGCTTTTGATCGAGTGGATCATGATATTCTACTACAAAAACTATACCGAAATGGACTTACTACTAACACGTTAGGACTTCTTAAATCATATTTGCAAAATAGGCACTTCATTGTGAAACACGATGGCAACACATCCGGTAAATTTGGGAGTTCCGCAAGGCTCAAACTTAGGATCCTTGCTGTTTTTAATTTTTATAATTGATTTGCCGAATGTCATCCAAAATTCTAAATGCTTGTTATTTGCAGATGATATGAAGTTTTATCGTAAAATTAAAGAAATTAATGATTGCAGGAAACTACAAAATGATATATGTGTTTATGAATGGAGTCTATCAAATAAGCTGTTTTTTAATATTGCGAAATGCTCAGAAATGACCATAACCATGAAACCAAACAAAATACTCTATAATTATGAACTGAACCAAATGAACATTCTTCGGGTCGAGAGTATTAAAGATCTAGGGATAGAATATGATTCCAAATTGAAATTAGATTCTCACATTGAACGAACTAGAGGTGAAGCATTGCGCAGTTTGGGTTTATTATAAGGCAGACAAGTAACTTTAAACAAATACAAACATTAAAAACTTTATATATTTCTTTTATAAGGCCGAAGCTGGAGTATGCATCTATCGTGTGGTATCCACAATCTGTCGGACGCAAACAACATATAGAAAAAATACAAAATATATTTTTAAGATATTTATATTTTAAAAAATACAAGAATTATCCCGATTATCGTACCGTGAAAACAGTTAATCTACGTGAGGAATTTGAAATGTGTAGTCTACAAAATCGCCGAAATTTTAGTATGATAATGTTTGGATATAAATTGTTAAATAATCAAATCAATGACTCAAAACTCCTTGCTCTACTAAATTTCAAAATTCCTGCCAGATCTTTAAGACCTACCTCAATATTTGCCTTGCTTCAATCAACATATATGCGAAGATCACCTATAAAGAATTTTCTATTTAGTCTTGCTAATGAAGTTATTGTAACAAGTGATTTGGATTTTGCATATGATTTAAAAACTTTCACAAACTTTCTTAAATGTCATTTTGAGTTATTAAGTCCTTCTTCAACTATCGATTTATAGCTCACTTCTATTATGTTTTTCAGCCATATTTCATTCAGCCGTTAGCTATTTTTTTTTAGTTCTTAAGTTTTTTTAAATTGTAATTAGTTTTAATTTCTCTTCTCATGTAACTAGGCAATGCCTGTTTGAGAATTAAATAAATAAATAATATCACGTGTACAGATGTGTGGCAAAGGAAAGGCTTGTAAATGCTTGGGACAGTAGATGCACGTCCTTGGTTTCTCATGGGTGCTATCTGTAAAAACAGTGCCATTGCGATTAATTAATCCACAGATATTAGATTTTACAATCCAAGGCTTTTGTATTAATGCAGCAGTGTCCTACTGGCTGTCGAGCTGTCTGCGTAGAGTAATAGCAGCCTTTCGACAGTGTTGCAGGTTAATTTGTATGATGTTTAGCCCAGGTTGGGTGGACATGAGGTCGACAATAAATTATTTGACCTCGGTGTCCGACCTGGACTCTAAAAGCATACTCATTAGCTCCCTCTCCTCCTCAAGAGTATCCATGGGGGTGGGGGGTTGTGAGGTTTCCTCTAACCCCCTATCTGATCTAACCTATGGTTTCCTCCTTGAATAGCTGCTGTGGTAGCAGCGGCTCTCCTACTCTGGCGATGGAGGGGTACCTATTCGAGGACGCACCCTGGTCTGAAACAGAAAGGGGTTTAGGGGTATCCGTAGACGCGCCCTGCCCTGAGGGGTTGGAGTCTGGAGGTGCATCTCCAGGCCTCCAAATTTTTAATTTTAGAGTTGTAAACAGTAAACTGATAGTGCAGTTTAGTACCTCTACTTTTGACTGCTATTTGAGCCTCTTGATTTAGCCCAAAAACTAGGAGTCTGTCAACTGGCCAGAGCTGTTCAAGATCATTTTAATAAAGATTTAAATCAAAGATCATAGATACTTTTTATTTTACAAATGATTTAAATCAAAGATCATAGATACTTTTCATTTTACAAATGATTTAAATCAAAGATCATAGATACATTTCATTTTACAAATGATTTAAATCAAAGATCATAGATACTTTCCATTTTGACAAATGATTTAAATCAAAGATCATAGATACTTTTTATTTTACAAATGATTTAAATCAAAGATCATAGATACTTTCCATTTTGACAAATGATTTAAATCTAAGACCACAGATACTTTTCATTTTGACAAATGATTTAAATCAAAGATCATAGATACTTTTCATTTTGACAAATGATTTAAATCAAAGATCATAGATACTTTTCATTCTACAAATGATTTAAATCAAAGATCATAGATACTTTCCATTTTGACAAATGATTTAAATCAAAGATCATAGATACTTTTTATTTTACAAATGATTTAAATCAAAGATCATAGATACTTTCCATTTTGACAAATGATTTATCACAAAGATCGTTTTTAAAGATTTAAATCTTTTTAGAAGGTATAAAAATATTTAAAAAAAATAACAAAAACTACCTAAAATCAACGTGTCAGTAAAATTCTACCGGTTTCAAAATAATGAAGTTGTGCTAGACTTTAAAAAAATCAAATTGCGGCTTACCTCCTAGTCCTCTGCCGTTAAGTGCGCTTTTTCAGAATCTCCAATTAAATGTTTACACAACTGCCCAACTCACAATTTAACACAAGTTTAAAACTATAAAATTTTACGCGCTTTTTACTATAACTAAAAAACTTATTGAAACTTGCTATGGGACGCGACGACAATGCGTTAAATACAAAGCAAATACAATGCACGGTTGCAGCAGTTGCAGGTAAATTCACGAATCCACAGGCAGAGCTGTTCAAGATCATTTTAAAAAAGATTTAAATCAAAGATCGTAGATACTTTTCATTTTGACAACTGATTTAAATCAAAGATCATAGATACTTTTTATTTTACAAATTATTTAAATCAAAGATCGTTTTTAAAGATTTAAGGTATAAATCTTTTTAAAGATTGCAATCAAAAAGTAGATACTGATAGGTATTTAAGACAGCAATCAAACTTTTATTTATGTGTTCAGAAAACAAAAATATGACGTCAATAAATCTGTTTTAAAAATCGTATAGTATGAAATAAACAAAAAAAGCGTTAAAACCCAAACTAAGAAGTTAATTAAAATTTGTTCTGCCCACAAATACTTTTTAATAAAATCACAAAAAATGGGTTTACAGTATTTTTTTATTATTGAATTGAGTTTTCCTTAAAAGTGTTATTAGTCTAGCTAAAAAATCTATTTAACATTTTAGCTAGGGTTTTCTTTGTTTGTCGATTTCAGACTGATTACTTTTCATGTTGCAGGAATCCACAGGAATAGACAGGCTCTGTAAAAAGATTTAAAGTTTTTATATAGGTATTTAAATCGTTTTAGAAAGATTTAAATCGTTTTAAAAAAGATTTAAATATTTTTAGGGATTTAAATCATTTTGAAAAGATTTAAATCTTAATTTTTAAGTAAAAATCAAAGATACTTTTCAAAAAGATTTAAATCATAAATCAAAATTATTTTCTGAAAAAAGATTTAAAATCCAAGTATTTAAATAAAAAAAAGATATAAATCCCACTGATTTGTGACAGCTCTGCAACTGGCTCCTCCTTTTCAGCTGTATGGAAGAGGGGTTCCTGCGGTTCTGCACTGCCAGTCAACGAGTAACAGTCTCCGTAGGTTCAGGTTTTCCTGGAATCCACAGAGCTGCCTTCCCCAGCCGATCCACCTGGACGAAACTGAGACGGGCGCCCTACCATAAAATGGGCAGGTTTGACACTGCCTTTGTTAGCCACTTCAGGGACTGGTCAACCTTGCAGGTGTTTTGAAGAATCTCCCCGGAGTACTGCCAGCCGTTGAAAGTGGGTGCAATTTGGCCTTTGGCTAGGGCGAACATGTGATTGTCCAGAGCCACTAGCAACTGGGCTTAATCTCATACGCTACAAAAAATAATAACATGTTTTGATTAGATTTCTTCTTCTTCTTCTTTTCCTTATACCCTTTCAGGGTGTCGGATGTGAGGTCCAGTCCTTCCACTCCTTTCGATTCTTTGCCATTCTTTTCATATCTGCCAATGTTTTGCCCCTCTTGATGCCAATTTCTTCAATCCTTTGTGTCCACCGCTTTCTGGGTCTACCCCTTTTCCTCTTTCGTTCTCCGGTTGACTCTGTGATCTTTTTTAGTAGCGATTGTTCATCTTTTATTATTATACGGCCTACCATCTTAGTTGCTTCCTATCTATAAAGTCCATTATTCCTTCTTGTCTTAGAGTATGTCTAATTCTTTCGTTCGTCTCTCTATCCCATTTGGTCTTCACCGCGATTCTTCTTAGGAACTGCATTGATCTTGCTTTCATGTTTTTTGTTTATGGTCCATGTCTCACTCCCGTATGTTAATGTTGGTCTCGCTATTATGTTGTATACTTTCAATTTCACTTGCTTGTCTATTTCTTGTTTTTGTAATATGGGTTTGTTGATTGCATAGTATAATATGTTCCTCGTCTTTTTCATTCTATGTGCTATGTCCACTTCTATTCTTCCATCATCTGTTATTACTGAACCAAGATATTCTACTGCTGTGACTACTTCTATTGTATTCCCATTTATTTCTATTTTTCTTACCATCTCCATTTTTTTGTTATTTATAATTATCATTTTTGTTTTGTTAGTGTTACCTTCATTCCCATGTTCTCTATTTCTTCACTCCATATTTTAACCAGTTCCTTCATTTTATTGTGAGTGTCTGCTATACTTAAGTATTATATCATCTGCGTACATTAGATTGTCTACTTTGATTGGCCTTAGTTGGTAATGTTCTATTTGTGATTGCAGATGTTGTGTTTTTGTTCTTGTATTTAATAAAATTTTGTCTTTCACTGTTATAAATAGAAGTAGCAGACTAAGGCTGTCTCTCTGTTTTATTCCTTTTGTCATAAAGAAAGTGTCAGAAGCTTCTCCATTCATATGTACTCTTCCTTTGACATTTTGGTACATGTTCTTAATATTTCTGATGAGTTTCCTTGGTGTTTGTAATTCCGATAAATACCTCCATATGTGACTTCTATTTATATTGTCAAATGCTGCCTTTAAATCTATGAGTATAACAAACAGCTCTCCTCCTCTTTCTATTATATTTCTTATTATGTGTATGTTGTCTGTTGTTTGTTTTCCTTGTCTGTACTCTGCTTGTTCATCGGCTAGCTTATGACCTATGTAGTGTATTAGTTTCTTTTGTAGAATCTTTGTATACATTTTAAATACTGTAGAGGAAAGGCAGATGGCTCTGTAGTTTTCACATTTTCCTGTTTCGCCTTTTTTGTAGATTGGAATAATTAGGTATGTTGTTTTTCCAATCCTCTAGTATCCGTTCTTTTTTCCATGCTTTCTTAAATATTTCATGTATTCATATCTTCTCTTTAGGGCCCATGAATTTTATCATCTCTGCCTCGACACCATCTGCTCCCCCTGCGTTGCCTAGTTTAAGTGTACCAATTGCCTTTTCTACATACTTCATTTCAATATCTATTGCGTTTTCTTGTTGTTCCTCATCTATATCTTCGTATTCATCTTGCTCTTCCTGTTGGTTTAAGTTTTCTTCAAATTTTTCCTCGTAGTATTCCTTCCATACTTGTAGGATTTCTGTTGTTTCCGTTTTTAATTCATTGTTTTTGTTTCTTATTCCTCATACTTTTTTTCCTTTGTTTCCTATTATCTTTTTTACTATTCCCCAAAAATGTTTGATGTTTTTAGTATATAGTTCATCTAGTTCCCGTTCGAACTCTTCCCAGCATTGAGTCTTTGCTTTTCTTATGTCTATTTTGGCTTTGTTTCTTTTTCTGATATATTCTTCTTTGTCTTCATGATTTTTGGTGTATATATATTTTTTCCATGCCTATTTCTTCTCTCTAATTGCTCTCTTTACCTCCTCGTTCCACCATCTGGTCCTCTTGGTGTCTTGTTTAAATTTCTTTATTCCGCAGATCTGTCTAGTGTTTTTATAAGTGTTTCTTTGAATATTTTCTATACTTCTTCCACTGTCCCTTCCTTTCTTTTTAGTTCAAATTTTTCGAGTTCGGCATCTGTGTTATTCTTGTACTTTTCTGCCCTATCAGTATCTTTTAGTTTATATAGGTACTACTGGTATTCTCTCGTATTCTTTTTTCTCTTCTTCTGTAATATTTATGTCATTTATTAATGCTCTTACTAATCTGTGTTGGGTGAAGAGTTCTGCTTCTTCTATTGTTTTCACTTCATCTATTTTTTGTTCCAGTTCCCTCGTGTATACCACGTAGTCTATGAGGTTTCTTGCTCCTCGTTCGTCGGCTACATAAGTGTATTTTTCCTCTAGTGGTTGGTACCAAAATGTATTACCGACTATTAGGTCATTTGTTATACAGAATTCGGTAATTTTCTCCCATTTCTGTTCTGTATAATTTCTCCGAATTGTCCCAAACTGCCTAATCCTGTGTTTATGTTGCTACCTACCCTTGCATTATAGTCCGCTAAAATCATTATTTTGTTACTCTTTTCTTTCACTCTATCGCCATTTGTAGTTGTTTGTAGAATTTTTCCCTCTTATTTACTTCTGCTCCCTCTACTGGAGCATATATTTGTATTATGTGGAAAATTTGACCCAAGTCTACTTCTGTTGCTATTATTCTTATATTGATTGATTCTGCTTTTATTACTCTTCTGTTTAATCCATCGGCTATAATAATTCCCACTCCTTCTTTACGTCTTTGTCCCGGATCTGTATAATGTAAACTTTATTTAGCAAACTTGCTATACAAACATCAAACACAAAAAAAATAAAATAAAAATAAATAAACAGTTCATTTTTAACACCTATTATAATTATGCTATTGTAAAAATATTTCCTTTAATTTTAATTTGAACATATTTACATTTGTACTATTTTTAACTGCAAGCGGTAACTTATTATATTCTATCAATGCTTTAAAGAATATTGAATTTTGGCTCTTTTTATATTTTTTATGTTGTAGTACAAAGTTTCTTTTATTTCTTGTATCATATTCATCAAACTGATGAAATTCTTGTATTACAGTATCAAAATATACCGGCATTAAGGCGCATTTAACCTTATGAATGAAAATAAGAGCTTTCATTTTACATAGCCATTTCTTCTTCGGTCGTCATCAGATTTAAAATTTCTTATTCTGAGAAATATTGATATTATTCCCAACAGAGAATGTTGATCTCAGCATTGAGAAGATACTTCAACGACAATTTTAGAGAATTTGCTTTTTCAGCAAAATATGCAATCAATTTGCTTTCAAAGTAATTGTTCATGTTTCTTGCGTTGCACTATGTTATAAACTCGTCATACCGCTTGATGTATTTTTCTTTTAATTTTTCTAGTAGTGAATTAAAAATAACCGCTTTTGCAACGGCCAAAATGTCCGGAGGTGTACTTGGAATATTATTATTACTATCCATTTCGTAGAAGAAGTAGGAGGAAACTTTCACAATTGCACTTTTTCTTGGATCTAAAGAAATTTTTACAAATTGAAAACAAAATTTGTTTATACGCGTAGTTAATAATAAAAACGAGTCAACGCAGTCGTGATAACTTCACGATTGTAATCTGACATTTACTTATCAATCGAAAAGTAAACATTATCGCTTTAAAGCGGGAATTGTCAACTTTTCGTTTTTTTTGATAATCAAAAAAGCTTGCTTTACTGTGATTGTAGATAAAATTAAAGATTACGTAGTACCTTACCTTTTTCTTTCTTACTGTACAGTAAACCCAAATAGAATCTGGATAACCAATACTCTGGATATGAACGATATCCAAGTAACGAATGTTCTACTGTATCACTTTTTCACTTACTGAAAACATAGAATCCAGTACATTAGCTTTAAGAAACAGCTTAGAGCAATGCACCTTAATACAGAGAAGCAATGCTCCAACAAAACCAGGCTTTTCTGATCAATTACAACACATTTCATTACAATTTTCACAATAAAAAAAAAACTCTAAAACTGCATATTATGAAGAAACACTCCATATTAGAGCTAATATTTATTTATCTGTATAAACATTCACAAACACAAATAAAATGCATTTTTACAAGGGTTCACCTAAAAACAAAAGAAATAAAAAACGGTAATAAAACACCCTCAGGGTTCTATAAACAAACAAACTTCCACATCCTTATCTATAATATTGCTGATTACTAGTCCATTGTGGTGGGGGTGCAGTGGTATAGTCATATTGGGGGGCAGGGCGGGCTTGCGAGGCTGCAGAGGCTGAGTATTGCGACGGTGGTGGGGGCGCATTGGTCGTGTACGGTGGATAGCTCTGCGCCGGGCTATAAGCCGGAGGCGCTGCATAATACTGGGGCTGCTGCGGGGGCGGTATGTGCATGGGGGGCATGGCAGTCTGCGTGTACGTCGGCGTCTGCTGATACTGGTTGTAGTACGTCTGAGCAGGCGCCACAGTCTCGTGGACGATAGGAACGGAGTCTTGAATTGGCACGGTGATTAGATTGGCATTGGTGCGGATGCCCCCCGAAGACTGAGATTGCTGTGTGGGCATGGGCCGCTGCCTCACGCTGGTGGATATGGACATGGGGGTTCGAGGGTCGCCCGCCGTCTTGGGCCTCACTATCAGCCGTTCTGGCTCCACGATCTCCATGGGCTGGTTGATGTTGGAAACGTGCCGGTGATTGATGTGGGCCTGCAGGTCTCGCTGCGAGAGATATGTCCGCCTGCAGCCCGACGAGCCGTACCGAGTGCCACCGTGGGTGCACATAAACACTGTCCCTAAGCCCGTTTGTTCCACACGTGAGACTTTCTCTAAACACCTGGGGCACTGTTTCTGTTCCTGTTTACCGCAAGCTAGGCAAAACACGTGCTTACACGGGATCTGAAATCAACAATTTTATGTTAGTTAGCCTTTATAACTCAATCAGACAATAGAATTGCAGCCGATGTGTTTCTTTGTGGTACTATTGACATAAAAATTAGTTACGGAAATTATTAGCAAATTTTATATATGGTGTTCTGTGAATTTAATTTTGAACCTAGAAAAAACAAGTTCCTTGCATGCACATTGCATTAAAAATGAAGCGAATGCTTCTTAAAACTTGAAATTACTTGGTATACGAATACTGTTGTTTAATTTCTGAACTATACTTACGATTTTGTTGATAAAACATTTAATTCCTCCAATTACAATTAAAATCTTCTCTAGTTCTTTAGAACTCTTATAAAAAAAACTTCTGTAACCACAAATTTAACAAACGTAATCCTAATTTGTTAGTTTTGGACCACCATAACCTCCAAAACTTTTTAAAATAACCTAGTTACAGCGACAAAATACATAAAAAGCTGGCGAGACAAACAGAAAACTAAAATTATAGCAAAAACTGTGCGAACTCTTTGTTAATAGGCACAGGTTCCTACACCATCCGAAAATATTTAGAGGACACTTCATTTTAAATGGGTTGACGTGTACGATAAATCTTTGTACCAACTTTTTATGTTTGGTAAACCGACACATAAGAAGCGATTAATAGATAAATAACCCATACAAAACTACTGATGAGGCATCAAAATAACAGCTCACCATGCGTCCATAAATAAGAATAGGCTTCAAGCACTTGTCACAACAGTGGATCATGGGGTTCAGAACTTTTTCACCAATTAGATTGACTTTGTGCGTCCAGTCGAGCCGGAGCATCGGTTCCGGTGGGCCCCGGTTGATGGTGGTGAAAGTGGGCGCCTCCAGCTGCGAGATGTCGGCCTCCAAGTCAACTGTCAAGGAAGAACAAATCAATTGCATGCCTCTCGGGCATTCCCGCATCTTACTTTTAGGGGCAACCACTTCGGCAGTTTCATCCGGCTGGGTTTCCTCAGGCTGCTCCTGGCTCTGGACGGTCTCGGCCTCCTCATCGCTCTCGATGATTTTGATGGCCTTCTTGCCTCTGCCCCGACCTCTGCCTCTGCCACGGCCCCTGCCGCGGCCGCCGCGACCTCGGCCTCTGCCCCGCTTGGGCGCTCCTTCGTCCATCTGCAAGCTTAAAAGTGATCGTCAGTTTCAGGCAGTAGCCGCGGGCGCTTGAATAGTTACTTTGTGGGAAGATATTGCTGGAGTTTCGGGTTTTAGGTGCTTTTTGAGGTTAGCTTCTTTGCTTGTCGTTTTACGGTTGCAAGCAGTTGCTGTCAGCAACGCCAGATTGCTCTGTTGCTGGTTGTGATCCAGAATATCAACAAGCCGGCGCGGCGGATGGTTTGTTTATTTAATGACCTTGTTTAGAATATACAGGGGAGGTCGAATAATTACTCATACAGTGACCGGCATAAATTTGAACACGGAAAACTTTTATATCCAATACCCACTAGTAATATGGTGTTTTACTAGTTCATTTTTAACAAGTAAACTGGACTATTAATGGCTTGTTTACATCGTAACCTACGTTGCCCTTTACACCTTGGGTTATTTAACTTGTTTGCATCATAACCTACGTTACTCATTATGGTTGATGTGAACAGCTGCGTTTTTGCTGCTGCAAATATCACGAAAAATTGTTATTTTTACTACATAATATTTCTTGTAACATCTTCTATAGTGTTCTAGTAGTGAAATAGTATCTGTGCAAATAAGGATTACACATAAAACGCCCAAAAATAGTGAAAAATTGTCTTAAAAAAAAAGCCAGCTGCCTAACCTCTAAATGTCAACATGAGTTTCTTTAGCCGTGGCTACGGATCTATACGGACGAACGTGTAACTTTCAATATGGATACGTGTTCCCTTTGTTCAGAAAATTTTGTTGTTTGTAACAAACATATAAAGTGTAGATACTAACGTTTTTTTCATACGGTGTGTGTGACAATTAAGGTCAATGTAGCAAAAGCATCACAGATAGTGAAAATGTATTACGGTTCTGCGATGAATGTCTTCATGTGGTATTGCAAAATATTAAACTGGTTGCCAGCATTAACAAAATTGTGGAAAACACTAATAATCTGTTTGAACAAACCAAAAATTGTCTCGACACAATTGAGGAGGTGAAAAAGCAACAGGTAGTTGTCGCTGATAACAAATTAAGTAGAGATAAAGAAAATTGGTAACGGATAGACACTCTCTGCGATCCTGGCAGAAATTGGTCTATTTCAGGGAAGCGATCCTGCCTACGTGAGCTGTGGTTCACCCTCACCTCCTAATGTTGAGGGGAATCATGTCCCAACCGTGTAATCCTATCCATCCCATATCAAACCCCACATACTCCTGCATCCCAACTCGCCAACACATCTGGCCAGCGCGGCGTTGTAAGGCCAACAACCCTCTAAATGAAGAAATGAATAGAACGAACTTTAAAAATAGTCCCCAGGTGGGTAGAAAACAACTTCCACAGTCCCACACCGCAAAGACGGTCTGCCTTACGGAATCTGGGGAGGGCAAAAGCTCGTTTAAACATAGTACAAGAACGAAGAGACAACTTAAGGTAAACAAAACCAAGCTGAACATAGCAACTTACAACGCAAGATCCATAGCCTCGGACGATAGAATAGAAGAGCTAATGTACGAACTGGGCAAAATCAACTGGGACATTCTGGGCATAAGTGAAACACGAAAGAGAGGCGAAGATTTCATCGACCTGCAAAGAGGACACATGCTGTACTACAAAGGCAGCGAAGACAATAGCCACGGTGGAGTTGGTATTTTAATAAATAAAAAATTAGTACCACAAATCAAAAACTTAAAGTCAATATCAAATAGAGTTATCTATGTCACCCTAAAGTTGAATAAATTAACAACGCTCAAAATTGTACAAGCTTATGCCCCGACAAGCAGCTACGAAGAAGAGGAAGTCGAGGGGTTCTACGAGAACTTATCAGTCGCCATCTCGGAGAATCCCACGCAACACATCTTAGTAATGGGAGACTTCAACTGTAGAATTGGCCAAAAAGAGGAAGACGCAGATATATTTGTCGGCAAACATGGCCTAGGAATCAGAAATGACAGAGGAACAAAACTGGCCCATTTCTTGCAACAGGAAGAGTTGTTTAACGCAAACACCTTCTTTAAGAAGAACGACAAAAGAAAGTGGACATAGGTAAGTCCAATTGGGACAACAAAAAATCAGATAGACTGTATACTTCTTGCCAGAAATATGAAATTAATACAGGACGTAAACTTATTCAACACTAACAGTGACCATCGCATAGTCAGAGCCAAAGTCAAAATAAATCTAAAACTCGAAAGATTAAAAAAATCAAACAAACAACACCCATAAATCGGGAAAAACTTACTTCCAACCAAAGGAAATTCGAAAACACGTTGAAAATAAAACTGAATTAACACAAAACAAACAGCTCTGATTTAAATTTAACTAACAAAAACACTAATAGAAACCTCCAGCAAATACAAACAGAAAAAGGAGAAGGTGGATAGACTCAGCCAAAAAACAAAAACTTTGCTAGCAGATAAAAGAAAGTTAATTACTACGAATAGAAGACTAACTTCCGAATACACGGAGGTTAACAAAGCGGCGAGAAAATCAGCTAAATCAGATATAATACAGTATAACACGAATCTCGCTCAAGAGGTCCTAGAAAACAACAAAGGGGTGAAAGTATTTAGAAGGAAGACAAACAAGAAGAGAGAGATCACAAAACTGATAAAGAATGAAAGCACAACAATTAACGACAGGCAACACCTTCTTGGGATAGTAGAAGAATTCTATACTGAACTGTACAACTCCAAAATAAAAAACATGATGAATGACGACGAAAGAGAACGAAAGATCCTAAATGTAGGCTCAGAGGATATTCCACCAATAAACAAAGATGAAATCAGGAATGTCATTAAACAACTGAAAAACGGGAAGGCCAGTGGAGCAGATGAGGTAATAGCGGAAATGATGAAACAGGGAGGGGAAACGCTGATACAACAAATGGAAGAGCTGTATAACAAATGTCTAAACCAGGAAGATATACCGGATGACTGGAAAAATGCTTTGGTTATCCTGATCTATAAAAAAGGCGACCTCAAAGATCTAGAGAATTACAGACCCATCAGCCTGTCGCAAATATACAAAACCTTCTCACGCATTATAATAAATCGCCTAACATCTAAACTCGACTCTTTCCAGCCGATAGATCAAGTTGGTTTCCGAGCAGGTTACAGCACCATTGAGCACTTGCAAACAGTAAGAATCCTAACCGAAAAGTGCACAGAGTATAATATTCCGATGTGGGTGGCCTCTATCGACTTCAAGAAGGCTTTTGACACCGTTGAAATTGGGGCCATAGAACGAGCCTTAAAGAACGCAAGAATAAACAGCCGATACATTAACATAGTCAACAACATATATAAAAACGCAACTCACCAAATTTAGATGCACGAAACATCTAAGAAAATTGATGTTAAAAGAGGAGTGCGGCAAGGCGACTCTATGTCGCCCAGACTGTTTACCATCGCTTTAGAGGATGCAATGAGACATATAGATTGGGGCAATAGAGGCTACAACATCAATGGGGAAAAACTAACACACCTAAGGTTCGCCGATGACATTATAGTGTTCGGAAAAACAAAAAACGAACTTGAAAGTATGGTTAAGGACATCTACAGAGCAACTCAGAGCATAGGATTAGACATGAACATTCATAAGACAAAGTATATAACAAGTGAACAAGACATAGATGGAACAATCACTCTCGATGCGAAACAAATAGAACGAGTAAGAATGTATAAATACCTAGGGCAGACAATAACAACGGGAAAAGCCAACCAGGAACTAGAAGTTAATGAAAGAATTAGATTAACGTGGGCGGCATACGCGAAGGTAAAAGATGTACTCAAATTAGATACTTATACCGCTCGCCCTTAAAACACAAATCTACAACCAGTGCACATTACCGATATCTACCTACGGCGCCGGAACATGGGTATTCACAAAGTCCATCCTCAACAAATTAAAGGTGAATCAAAGAGCCATAGAACGAAAAATATTGGGTATTACTCTGAGAGACCGAAAGACCAATGTTTGGATACGTGAAAAAACAAAGGTAGAAGATGTAACTAGGAGAATAGTCGCATTGAAGTGGAGCTGGGCTGGCCATGTCGCTAGAAACGAGAATGATTGGAGTGGCAGAGTGCTCAGGTGGAGGCCATGGACACAGAAACGAAGCGTAGGGAGACCACAAGCAAGATAGTCTGACGATTTGAAAAGGACAGCTGGTTTCAATTGGTATCGAGTAGCACAACACCGACAAAATTGGAAAAGCACAGGGGAGGCTTATATTCAACGAGTAGAGAACGGCTGAAAGAAAAAGAAGAAGAAAAAAAAATTTGAGAATAAAAGTTACGCAAATGCTCTTAAGGAAGGGATAGTTGTGGTGAAGCCTAATGAAACCTGTGAAAATATTGAGATAAAAACGGCAATTAAAGATAATGTGGACCCAATTAAATTAGGTATTGGAATAAGAAGCATGAGAGAAACAAAAAATGGAAGTGTAGTAATCAGATGCAGGGATGAAGGCGATGCCAATGTTCTAAAGTCAAATTTAGAACAAAGCATAAGAACAAATTTTAAAACAACACTACCAAGTAAAAAGAACACAAAAATAAAAATTGGAGCAAGTCTTAAAACGTCAAAATCAGGGTATTTCTAGTGAAACAACTATGATTAAAATTATCACCACCAAAAAAATGGTATAAACACATCTTGCAATTATCGAATGTGATGCGCTAACCTTTCATAATATATTGGTGAAAAATGATTCAAGACTTTTTATTGGACATAAATCGTGTAGATGCTTTGAATATGTCAATATCATCAGATGTTACAACTGTTGTCAACTGGTACATACCGCAAAGGAATGTACTGAAAAGAAGATATGTGGAAAATGTATGAGTGCGAGGATCATGATGCAAGAGAGTGAAAAAATACAAAGTGGCAATGCATAAATTGTTGTTTGGCTAATGACAGGTATAAATTGGGCCTAAAAACTGGACATACAACATATGATATAAGCATTGAAAAAAGTGGTGGATAAACAACGCAATAAGATTCAGCATGAGGTGGACTCGGATGTAGTGACAGATTCTTCATACCAGCTAAAATCCACAAGTACTAGTGTAAATAGAACCATAATAGCAATAGCGAATGACTTATCAGTGTTATACATTATGCACCAAAACATCCAGTGCCTACGCAATAAAGTTTCCGACATTGAGGCCCTGGTCGAGACCCTAGTGAACAAACCACATGTTATTATGATCACTGAGCACTGGTTAGGAGAAATGGAATCTTCTTTTATAAGAATTAATGAATATTCACTGGTTTCGTGCTTTTCCAGAAAAACAATTGACAGTGTAAATCATGATATTTTGTGTAGTAAATTGAACTTATGTGGAATTAGAGGCATGGCTTTAGTATTAATTAAATCATTTTTAACAGGAAGATCTCAGCAGGTTGTTGAGTGTGACAAATTTGGCAATTTGATAAAATCAGACAGTTTTATTGGAGAAAGGCGTTCCTCAGGGCTCGGTCCTAGGACCCTTTTATATATCATTTACACCAATGAATTGCCTGAGGTGTCGCCTGAGCATATGGTGCTGTATGCGGACGACACCACTTTAATTTTCAGTGAAACCAGTGAAAATCTATTGTTTACAAATGTCACGAATACAATGGAATGTCTTAATGTGTATTTCACAGAAATGACTTATTATTAAATATATCTAAAACTCAAATAGTTTATTTTCTGACTCAGTTTTGTTCTTAGGCGTACACGTGGATCATAGATTGGACTGGAGGGCACACATCGCTGAAGTTGCTCTGGGAATTGCCAGGTTTGCCTATGCTCTTCGCATTATATCTAATAATGTGGGTGAGAGTGCTGCTACTACAGCTTATCGTGCTTACATTCAGTTTAGGGTGAGATAGGGACTAGTATTTTGGGGAAGTTATTCAGATGTAGATAGAGTCATGGTGTTACAGAAGCGTTGTATTAGAAATGTTTATGAAATAAAATACGCTGAAAGTTATAGAACCGTTTTTATTGATAAAAAATATAACTTTAATAAGTCTTTACATTCTGGATGCAGTTATTTTTGTAAAGGATAATATGGATTTATGTTCAGACTGTGACAAAAACCATGGCCGTTACACAAGAAATAAAAATAACCTGTGCTGTAAAACATGTAATTTTTCTTATATTCAGAAAAACATTAAGTACTCTGTGTTACAAATATTCAACTCTTTTCCAGAATCAATTCGCGTTCTGCCAAAACATGAGCTAAAGAATATAATAAAAAGGTATCTTTTAGTTAAAGATTATTACAAATTAAGTGAATTTTTCAATGATTTATTTATTTATTTATTTATTTTATTTATTTAATTCGCACTCAGCCAACAGCCGTTAGGCCAATTATAGGCGTCGCTGTGCAGTTATGAGGACTTCCAACCCCACTAACGACTGTCATGATGTTGTATGACCGCCGGGACCAACTTTTTTCCGTGATAGCCGTACCACGAGGCGCCGAGAGATGCAGCCGTGGAACTCCCATCCAAGTTCTGACCAGAGACAGCGTTGCTTAACTCTGCTGATCGAATGTGGACGCTTGTTCAAGCTACACCACTCGGGACTCATTCGATGAAGAAAGAAAGACACTAGGTATGAGTAGAATATAGTAATTTATTAGATTGTATTTGACATGATTCCACACCCCTTAAAGGGTACTGTATGTAACTTTTTATGTTATTGGAATTAATAAATGCTTATCTATCTATCTATCTATACCCTTACCACCAACACCAACACCTCTCGTGGATGATATCTACTAGGGATGTTCCGAATATACAAAAATTCGTATTCGCGAATACGAATACCGAATACAAATACTCTTATGAATATTCGCGAATACGAATACGAATATATGACCTTGAGTGAATAATATCAACATCAACATCGTTTTTGTACGCGCATATTCCTATATCATTTGAGATAACCGAAACTTTGATTCGTCGATCCATTAACACCATTCCTTAAACTTTCTTGATATTTTCTTCTCCGCAAGTCGTCCAATTCGGCGGCAATTTATTTGGGACACGTGGGAGCAAATACGACGCGCCAGCAGTCGTTTAAAATAATAGCGATAAGAACGCCTGCTGCATTTACAAATTATCTGAAGGTGCATAGGGACGTACTTGGCCCAAATATCTCGGAAGGCTTGCATTGGATAATTAATCTTTCAAGATGTAGTATTTATATTTTTAGAGGGCCACAATATAAACGAAGCGGAGCTGTGAAGTGGTTACATTCTGTAGTCAGCTAATATTTTTGATACTTGCAAAAGTGGTACTAATGTGTAATAAAATCTTTGTACATAAACAGATGGTTCTGACGTCGGGCGTAAAAAATTTGTTTCTACTTCTAATGTTAAGTTACCATGAAAAACCATGAGCCATATTTATATTTTTGGTATATTTAATGGAGGAAACAGTCATTACCTATTTTTAATTACTATTATATGTATGTGCTAAATGACGTCATGGCACCAATCAGAAGACTTATACTTCAACTTTTTAACCAAGCCCAGAATTTCTAAGTGATAAGTGCAGGGTATGCGATTATGACTATGTACTTATCAGTTTTGAATTGAACTGGCCAAATGCAACATCCTTTTTCATGTTGCAAATCGTTAGTTATTAGAATTAAATACATATCGTTAGTTATTAGAATTAAATACATAAGGCTAAGCTGCAAAAATTACTAAGGGATATGATGAAAGTAGAGAAAGCAAAAGGCAACAGGACAAGGGTCGGATACCAAAAAATGTGTGAGAACAACAAGTGGTGGAAATGAAACCGACATAAGGGAGAATTGGAGAAGATGAAAGAAGGAAATCCTCCCCAACAAAACTCGTAATAAAAACAAACCAAGGACTGAACATGAAGATAACGGACAAAGCAAAGAGAAGCACAAGAGCAGCTGAAATTCAGAATGATAAAGAGAACGACACTCAAACTACTTGGAAACAAAAGTTTAACTTAATTAGGATAGCTAAGTGGAATGTGTTGGGTACATTTGAAAGTGGGAAAAATCAAACAACTACTGAAAGAACTGGAAACATATAACATTGATATAGCAGCAATACAGGAAACTAAACAGAACGGCAACTGGATCCAAGATATAGGGGAATTCACATTCTTTAACAGCGGTGCCACCAACCGACTACTAGGCACGGGGTTCATTGTAAATAAAAAGATTAAGCAACTAGTGCAGGTATTCAGGCCTATTGTAACGAACTTGGGCCGAGCCGCTGCGGACATATGAGTCACGGCGTTCCAGACTTCGAGAAACAACTCTGGAGCCAGGTGCAACGGGTGAAGTCATGCGCCTGCCGGAACAAGCTAGCGAAGTCTCGATTGTTCTAGAATGACTCATTCGTGAGATATAAATACTCGCGAGCGGGAATAACAGTTCAGTTCCCATCAAATTCGAAGCGCGTAATATAAATGAACCCGTGTGTATATAACTCTAGTGAAATAAATAACAAATAAATATAACCATATAAATCATTACTGTTAAGTCGTGTAAATAAATAAATAAAGTATATCTGTTGTTAGAATTAGTTCCTGTATTTATAAATAATTCGTGTTCCGTCTTAATAGTTGCTTTGTAAATAGTTAAGATAAATCGTTGTAAATAAATGCTATGTTCAAGAAGCGTCGTATAATTTTGTAAATAGCCCGAACGTAAAAACGTAACACTATTAATGATTGAATGTGCTACCTGAGAATAAAAGGAAAGTCACGCAAACGAGGCCTACTAAATATACACGCGCCAACAGAAGTAGCGGAGGAAAATAGAAAAGACAATTACTATGAGCTTATGGAAAGAGAAGTGGGCAAGATCCCACGATACGACATTAAAATAGTGATAGGGGATGCAAATTCCAAGGTAGAAACGAAGAGAATATTTTTCCCACGATAGGTGTACATAGCAAACATGTGAATAGAAATAACACGGTAGGTCAACAATAGACCATACTCTAAAACAAATAGGGACCTTACGTGAGGAATAGCACACACCCATGCGTCTCCTTTTTGTAGACCTTAGACAGGCATACGATGCAGTAAACAGAAACTAAATTTACAAGACTATGCAGAAAATGGGAGTTCCAGACAAGTCTGACGCTAACAAATACCACAAACCGAGTAAAAATGCATGGGAAAGTATCGGAACAATAATGGACTGCGCCAAGGTGACCCCTTATCCACACTGCTTTTTAACCACACACTAGAAGGGATTATAAGAAAGAGTAAATTGACAGACGGGACCATAACGACTAAACTATATCAGTTTACAGCCTATGCGGATGATCTGGTTATCATAGCTAGAACAAAAACAGCAATGGAAGAAGTTTTCCTGAAAATAGAAACGGAGGCCAGAGGATATGGTTTATCAATAAACGAACAAAAAACTAAGTATATGGGAACGGAAGAAAAGAAGAAGCAAAATGGGGATGGTCACATAGCAATCAGGGGTGACAAAAAACAGTACCACTTCGAGAAGGTAAAAGAATTTGTATACCTAGAAACTACGATTTCAATGACGTTGAACCAGGAAGCGGAGATTCAGGCAAGAATACAGTGCTGAAACAAAAGTGCAAACGCCCTTTAAAGTGTTCTTACTTCAACGCATTTATCAAATAATGTAAAACTGAGAGTTTACAAAACAGTGATAAGGCCCACAGTTCTATATGCGTGTGAAACATGGAATTTGACTCAAAACCTACTAAATCAGCTGTGCACCTAGGAGCGCAAAGTAGTGAGGCGAATACTAGGGCGAATTCAAGAAAATGGAACGTGGAGGAGACGGACAAATAGAGAAGTGCTTGACAGTTTAAATGGGAAAGATATAGCAGGAGCAGTAAAATCTCAAAGAATCAGATGGTGGGGGCATGTGCAAAGAATGCCAAACAGCAGGATTCCCAAGAAAATGATGCAGGCAAGATTACTCGATACCCGAAGGCAAGGAAGAACTAAAATAAAATGGACAAATCTGGAAGTAAAGTGCTGGTGGCAGAAAGTTCAGAACAGGAAAGAAGGGAGAAATATATCCTACCAAGCCACAGGCCTGAATGGCCTATACCTACTTGTTTAAGTCGATGTTTATATAGGTTATACATTGGATTTATGCAATAGTCACGCAAAATATATTTTATAGGTACATAGTACCGTTGCTTCAATAATCCTGACCATGGATGCACTTCTGTTTGTTGCTTTAGATGTTTAGATAATCTGCACTTTAGCTTCGCTATCGTGCAGATTGGATCGCAACAAGCAGACGTGCGTTCCCTGGCCAGGACTATCCTGTATCTAATAGACTTGTCTGTCCGGGACGCTGTTTCAGCAGCCAAACTGTAAGAGATAGAGAAAAAAGTTATGAAAGTTATATGTTTGGAATGGTCATATCAGGTCAGGAACCGAATTTCAGTCACGTGACACTTCCGGTTTTCGAGAAATCACGTGATTTCCGTCCGTCCGGGACGCTGGTCCGTCCGGGACGCTGTTTCAGCAGCCAAACCGTAAGAGATAGAGAAAAAAGTTATGAAAGTTATATTTTTGGAATGGTCATGTCAGGTCAGGAGCCGAATTTCAGTCACGTGACACTTCCGGTTTTCGAGAAATCACGTGATTTCTCGAAAACCGGAAGTGTCAGTACGCTGTTTCAGCAGCCAAACGGAGCTGCGACCCTCTGCGCCTTAAAACCTCGATCGGTTAGGCAACCACTTTGACAGCTTCCAGAATGTTCCGATGCGGCGTACCACTTTGACACCTTCCAGGTCTGGGTACAGTTTTTATTTAATACGCGTTCTATTTGAGAAACGGTCTTTTTTGTTTTTTTAAATGAGACATTTGTCTCACTGG
Source organism: Agriotes lineatus (assembly GCA_940337035.1). NCBI lineage: Eukaryota > Metazoa > Arthropoda > Insecta > Coleoptera > Elateridae > Agriotes > Agriotes lineatus. The sequence continues at coordinate 23,795 of CALNHX010011642.1, forward strand.
GTTGCTAGTAAGAACCTAATATATTACTGTTGATAAGTGTATAATGTAACTTCTAAGATTAAATTGCTAAGAAAATAAACAAATTATAAAAACTAGGTACTCTTAGAAATTGTAGAGGCATGTAATTACACAGCGAGTTGTTACTCGAAGAAATTTAGTGTAGTGAACTGTGTCTAGATAGCGCCACAGAATAGCAGGATTTGTATAGCGAACTGTAACCTGAAAATAGCAGTGCATGTTTAGATGGCGCCCCAGTAAATCAGGATTCAGGATCAGGATTTACAGCACGGCTTTATTAAGCAATAAGAAAATATTTATTCCACAGGAGAATTGCTAGCTCCCAAATACATAATTTGATAACCAAAGCAATAATATAAATCGATTATTTTTTACCTACCTAATATAAATTGTTACTTCGTTACTTTCCAGAAGGGCTTCGTTCCCTTGCTGGTGGAGAACAGGAAACTGCGAACAACCGTTTCGTGCATTATTTTCAAAGTCGCACGCATTCTTTCCCAGACCGCGATTCATTCAGCACTCAATTATTCCCTCTGGTGGTTATAACAATGCGCCAGGCAGTGATGCGCGTCTAATAACTAATTGAATCCCCGTTTTGTCGAAACGAGCATTTGTTAACTCTTTAAATGCTGACGATTAAAATTTTCATTCGCCCGCAATTTATACGCGGAAATTTAACGCCTGTATTGCCACACTCGTCAGCTGCTCCTTAATTTGCACTTTTATGGCTTACGACGTGCAGCATCGGCAAGGGTTTGGAAATAGTAGTTTCAATGTATGCTTAAGGAATGCAACAAAATTATTACTTATCTTTTATTCACAATTATACGAGGTAAGGTCCATATATTCCCGGCCTAGGTATATTAGAGCTACAACGAAATTAAAACGACTTCATTATTTTTCAATGTACTAATCTCCTTTAATATAAATATATATTTCACAACTTAATTAACATTTCTATACCCTTATGAACATATTCCGGGCTTTTGTCCTCAAAATGATTCAAAACTGCAGTTTGAACTTCATTTTCACCACTTTCTAAACCAAGCTTGGTGCTAGGTCACGGCTATAGGGTAGGTTGAGTTCCAAATACCCACAATATTGAATAGCAGTCTTTGCAACTGGTGCAGAGTGTACTGGGGAGTCATTTATCTATTTATTCCTAATATTCTCTAATTCAATTTATTTAATTTCCTATATATGTACTACCTATATAAGTTGAAATTGGTTTACATAAATTAGTTATTATTGTTATTAATATTATTATTATTGTCATGCAATAGATGACACCTTTACTGAGCTTTCCTCTTGGTTTTCTTCAATAGTGGAACGTAGCCGGTGCAGTAAGCTAGCATTGTTCCGTTTATGGTGTATTTCGTTCTTTAAAATCTATAAGTAAAATTTCTTTGCAGTTCCAAGATATTGTGGCCGTGATTTTTTTCGTTGATGGAGAGCACTACCAATTAGATACACCCTGTATAATTTTATAACAAGATGTAATGGATGATCAGTTAAAATGAGTGTAGTTAAACCATAAATTAATATGATTTAACCATCCGTTATAAGATAAGAAAATTATTACACTCTATTATCGAATTACCAGAGCTACCTATACTAAAGACCTTAGAAATAAAACAGAAACAAAAGAATTTGGTTTGGTTTATGATAAGAGAGTTATTCTAGAAAACTTTGATCCAATACCGTTTGGAAACTAAGGACTTATAATTCTATCCAAAGAGTGGATAAAACTAGCGTTTTTATAAATTATTTCAATAAATAAATTAGTCCAGTCATGTGCACAAAAACCATATGGACCATTTGTCACAGGTCTAAGGTACGAACAAGCAAAAGGTTCTACCACATCATGCCTTGCTTCTTCTTCTTTTCTATATATTCTCATATATCCTCTACGAATAAAATAAAATAAATCTACAAATGCAACGAGCTCATTAATACCTTGACGACTATTTTTAAATTTCAAAAAACCTTTGTTCATGGGGTAATTGCATTTGATACTATTTCATTAGTATAACTCACGTTATGATTCAATATTCTAGAATACTTCCTTGAACAATGTAAATCACCTAAAATAATAAATCCAGAAAGCATTTGTTGTCTTTGTTTATTCGAAAGAACCATGGTAGCTAGATGGCTAGGCAAAGGCATAATTGAAAGAAGGAATTACAACTTTTATTATAGCTGCAACAAGAAAGATCACACATTTGGAACAGGATTCATTGTTACAAAAAAAGTGAAGCATTTGATAATAGACTTCCAGGCAGTAAACCCAAGAATATGCACAATGAGAATGAAAGGAAGATTCTTTAACTACAGCTTCATCAATGCACATACACCGACTAATGAGAAACCTGACGAAGAGAAAGAAGAGTTCTATGACCTGCTAGAAGATGTATACAAGAAATGCCCAAAACGAGACATCAAAGTCATCCTAGGGGATATGAATGCCCAAATAGGCCGCGAGGCAATTTATCGACCAAATATTGGCAAACAGAGTCTCCATGCAACTAGCAATGAAAATGGAAGGTTCCTAATCAACTTTGCGGCGTCGCTCAATATGACAGCGATGAGTACGTACTTCGAACATAAGCAGATACATAAAGAAACATGGACATCCCCTGATGGCACCACCAAAAGCCAGCTGGATCACGTGCTAATTGACTCACGCCATGCGACAGATATAATAGACGTAAGGTCGTTCCGAGGGGCAAACATTGACTCGGACCACTACTTAGTAATGGCGAAGCTACGAGCTAGAATATCTATGCAAAAACAAAAAACAGGGCCCAAAAATAACAAATACAACATAGATAAATTGAAAGACGACACAAAACTAATGGAATACCAACAGGCTTTGGATAAAAAGCTAACAAAGACCATGCCGCAGGAAGGAACTAACATACATACAAGACTCATGGACAAGATGTATGGAGATAATAAAACAAACTACTGAAGAAACCCTAGGAAATTAGCCAAGGAAAGTAAATGAAAATTGGTTTGACAAAGAATGTGCCGAGGTGACAAACAGGAAGAATGCCGCATACATAAAGATGCAAAGAACACAGAGAACTAGGAACAGTTACGAAGAATACCGAGAACTAAGAAGAGCGGAAAAGAGAATACACAAACGTAAGAAAAAAGCATATAATGAAAAATAACTAGAGATGATAGAACAACTGAACAACCAAAATGAAACACGGAAAATGTACAAAAAAGTATATACTATGCGGAAAGAATTCTTACCCAGAGTAACGATGTGCAGAGATAAACATAACCACATACTCAGTTCTAAAGAAGGCATACTTAATAGATGGGTAGAGTACTATGAGGAACAGTTGAATGAGAATAAAGAAAACCATCAAGACAGAAGTACGGAAGACCAACGAGAAGACCCAGACAATAATGGAGGACAAGAAAACCTGAACCCCCCAACACTAGAAGAGGTAGAGGGCGCAATAAAACGACTGCGCAACAATAAATCGCCTGGTACAGATGGCCTACCAGCAGAATTGTACAAAAGTGGTAGCAACCAATTAATCAGAACCATACATAAAAATATTACCGAAGTATGGGAACAGGTTATATTTCCAGATGAATGGAATTCTGGAATAATTTGCCCCATTCACAAAAAAGGGGACCAACTACAGTGCTCAAACTATCGAGCAATCACATTGCTCAATGTGATATACAAAATATTCTCCTACATACTATACACACGACTGAAACCCCTGGCAAGTAGAATAATCGGAAAATATCAATGCGGATTCCAGCAAAATAAATCAACGACAGACCAGCTATGCACACTAAGGCAGATACTTGAAAAGACGCATGAGCATAACATAGACACACATCACCTATTCATAGACTTTAAGAGCGCATACGACAGCATTGATAGAAAAGAACTATATAAGGCCATGGAAGAATTTAATTTCCCCCAACACTTGATTAAACTGACCCGGCTAACAATGGAACGAGTAGAATGTAGAGTTAGGATACAAGGGGATATGTCCCGTCCCTTTACTACCAATAAAGGTCTTCGGCAAGGGGATGCATTATCTTGCCTATTGTTCAATATCGCCCTTGAAAAAGCGGTGAGAGATTCCAAAGTTAATACACGAGGCACAATATTTAACAAATCTATCCAAATACTTGCCTATGCAGATGACATAGACGTTATTGGGAGAAGCGTACCATATATGAAAGAAGCCTTCATAGCACTGGAGAAAGCCGCCGCAAAAATGGGATTAGAAATAAATGAATCAAAAACTAAATACATGGCTGTAACTAATGAAAGCAAGCGAACAAGAGTACGGCAGAATCTAACTATAGGAGAACACAATTTCGAAAGTGTGAGAGAATTCATTTATTTAGGCTCACAAGTAAACCGAGATAATATAACCAGTGAGGAAATACAAAGACGCATAGTACTGGCAAACAGATGCTACTACGGATTAAAAAAACAACTACAATCTAAAAACCTCTCAAGACGGACCAAAATTAAAATATATAAAACCCTCATCAGACCGGTCCTCACATATGGATCTGAGACCTGGACTATAAACAAACAGGATGAAAACGCTCTATCCATCTTTGAGCGGAAGGTCTTAAGAACCATATATGGAACAGTGAACGAAAACGGAAATTGGCGTAGATACTATAATTTCGAGCTATACCGGAAATTTGATGAAAGTGACATAATGTCTACAATTAGAATTGGGAGACTACAATGGATAGGACATGTAGAGCGGAAGGATGAAGAAGAGCCGGTAAAACAAGTATTAAATACTTTCCCACAAGGCAAGAGATCAGTAGGACGTCCTAAAGCTAGATATATGGACGCTATCGAAAATGACTTAAAAGGTATTGGGGTACGAGGATGGAGAGTAAAAGCAAGAAGTCGGAACCAATGGCGGAAGATAATTGAGGAGGCCAAGGCCCATAAAAGGCTGGGGTGCCAATGATGATGATGATGATGGTAGTTGTAAAATAATAAATAATTATTATACTGTGATCGCCAAAAAGTTAGCATCAAATTTTTATTTAGAATTTTTTAGGAAAATCAAACCTTGGCAATCAGAGGTGGTTGAAAAAAGATTACAAATAGGCCAAACAAAAGTTGTCAGCTGACTTCCGTTATCTGTTAAATTTTACATTTTTTACAGTTTACATTTACTAGCAAAGATAGAAAAAATTTACTAAAGAAAGTTGTTCCAAATGTAATGTTTTATCTCAATACAAACGTTTGACTTAAAACTTTGAAAAAGAAATCCTAAGTTTTTGCAACATGTAAACTGAATAAAGAACAGGATTTTTGTCAAAGTAATTTATTAACAGGGGTAGATTGGAGCTTTTGGAAACCATTGAAATAAATATTAACTATTTATCATTGAAAAATATTTCTTTAGTTTTCACCTACAAAAATTGGAATTTTGAAATCAAATCTTGGTGTGTACAATTTTGGAAAATATTCCAAAAACTGGAACATTTAATTTTGTCGAAATTAAATAAAACTGTCTTCTTGCCTTAAGATAGTTCAGCTAGTTAAAACTAACACACAATAAAAAATCTTAATTTCCTAAAAATAGCAATTTTCTGGACTTTGACAATTTCGAAGAACGCCATTTTTTAACTAAATAAAAATCACTCGGTATGTCTGATAGGGGTAAATAGGTTTTCAAGTAAGCACAAATTATTGCCGCAAAAGTTTTTTTGAAAAGTCAAAAATGTCCACGGATAGGTGATACATTTTTTTATTACTGATTTCTCAAAAAGATGTATTCTTAATAACAGTCGCTGCATCTTCTCAAACTAACAATTCACTTGCTACCAAAATTAAAATATCTTTTTTCGTATACGGGGGAAGTTCGAAAATATAAAAATGGCTCAAGAATAAAGTACCTTTATTTTTCAAAATACACAAAATGTTATTTGGAAAAGTTGTTTAAAATTTAGAGAAGGTGTAAAAATTGAAGTCACAACCACCTATTCCGAGAAATAATTTTTACTGGGTTTTGTCTATTTTTTCTTACCAACCTGTGTATTACGGAAAATGGAATACCTCAGTCATTATCGGATACGATAACTATGTATTATCGTTGATTGAGTTTCGCTCACTTAGCAACCAGAAAATTACGTTAGTCGAAATTAGTGCTAAAAATTTCATTTTTGTGTCCAAAGTAAACAAACTGAAATCTTCGAAAAATATTTATTAACATACGATTCGAACATCAACAAGAGTTCAAAACAATTAGAATTTTTAATTAAAATGTTATATCAAATATTTGCAAATAACATTTTTGTGTATTTTGAAAGATAAGGTTACTACATTCTTGACCTATTTTCATATTTTCAAACATCCCTCGTATACGAAAAGAGATATTTGAATTTTGGTAGCAAGTGAATTGTTAGTTTGAGAAGATGCAGCGACTCAAGATTTAATTCCTGAGAAATCAGTAAATAAAAAGTGTTTCCTCTTGTATCACCTATCCGTGAAGACATATACAAGATAAGGAGGGCCAGTATGGGGATTTCGTTAATAGTAAGAGATAAAAATTTGGCTAAATGGGAAAAAAGTTGCGTAATTAAAGGACCTACAAAATGACGCCTAGAAATCCTTGATATGATTTTTCGTTTTTGAGTTATCTTAAAAAAAAGAATTTTTGGATTTTCTATTCTATTTTTTTCTGGTGTTAATATTAAAGTTAAAGCGAAACTGACTACACTTCTTTATAGCAACTTTTTCTGGACATCAAGAC